>KZ651885.1:297038-307104 GCA_001010745.2 Gerris buenoi
ACTCCCAGATCTTTAATAGAAGTAACTCTTTCCAGAATTTTACCATCTAATGTGTAAGTGTATTCATCAAAAAAGGTTTTCCGAGAGAAGCACATTAGTTTACACTTATCAGCATTCATTTCTAACTTATTTACTTTGCACCATTCAACTAACTTATTAATATCAACTTGCAATCTAAGAGCATCCTCAACATCATGAATCACTGTAAACAATTTCAAATCATCTGCAAATAGCAAACATTGACAGGATAAATCAGACACTATGTCATTAATGAAGATCAAAAAGAGCAAAGGTCCTAAGTGGGATCCTTGAGGAACACCCGAAGTTACTAAGAACTCTCTTGATCTATGGCCATTAATTTTTACTATCTGATAACGATTGGATAGGAAAGAAGATATCCATTCTAACAATAAACCACTGATGCCAAATTCTTGGAGCTTTTGAATTAGAATCCTATGATTCACACTATCAAAGGCTTTCGAAAAGTCAGTGTACACTGAGTGGACAATAGAGCCTACTTCCATAGCATTTAAAATAAAATCTTTATAAACAACCAAATTTGTTACAGTAGAACGACCATTAGTAAAACCATGTTGTTGAGGTACAATTAATAGCTCGACATTTTTTGTTAAGTAGTCTGTAACTATTGAATCTAAAAGTTTAGGGAAACAGGACTGAAGACTTATAGGTCTGTAGTTATTACAACTGCTCTTCACACCAGATTTATATACAGGGGACACAAAACATGTCTTCCACTTAGATGGAAATATACCAGAGTTAAGAGATTTACTAAAAAGTATATACAAGGGTGTTAGAATACTATTAACACAATTTTTTACCATATATATTACTTTATAATTATTATAGAGAACTGAAGAAATTCTGCAATATATATAGTTTGAAACGAATAATGTTTAATAGATTATGTTCGATAAATTAATAAAAAAAACTTCTTTCTTTTCAAAGGTAAGTACTTCAATTTTAAACTACGATAGGAACCAAGTAAACATACATTAATTATGTATCTTTTACACTATAAGAAACGCTATTAATTGAACCGATGCCATATTCAGTCGATACTGTAATTGAATATTAAATTGCAATGTTAGAAAATGCACTAGTAATTATTTAACACTTGATCCCTTGATTAATTCATATTTATTTCTTTGGATAATTTATAGTGATATTCATTTGAAACTTTTATCCATTTTCGGTTTATTAAATTTCAATAGAAAGTGAGCCTATGAGAATCATACCAAATTATATTATTTTCAAGTCCTTATTATGCTTATAACTGAAGGACAATATTATAGGATGATTTCAGATTCAGCATTTGATTATATTTTAAGCGAGACTATTCAGTTATCCTAAGCTTATTTAGACGTGGGAAGAAACGTAAGAAGTCGTATAAAAAAGTCTGTAATTTTGTATGGCATTTTTCACGTCCTATGACCCACCACAAATCACGTGAGTGTAAAATAAATTATTATTATTATTACGTAACGGTCTTTCAATCATCCATTGATCATTATCGGCTCGCTATAATAGGATAGATTATAAAATATGAGAATTGCTAAATAAAGTTTTTCATAATTGTGTCCTCACTATAGAAATTTAAACTGTGATTGCTTGCACTACGTTTCGATTTCCACTGGAGACACATTTATTTTTATTCGATATTATAATGTGTGTAGATGGTTGAAGTTAAATTAAAAATGGGACTATCTTTAAGCCAATTTTGAATTAACTTCTAGATTGTATTCAAATCGGACAAGCAGTTGTCAAGTTATGGTGGCTTTTCAAAAATGTCGATGGAAAGACCAAAAGGACGAAATTAGACCTCGAGACCAAAAATGTTCTCCACTTTATGAAAAAAAATTGAATCATAAATATGTTTTTTGGCATTGAATCCAGTGTAGACAACATTTTTTAGCCAAACTTTACAGATCTTTTCAGTTATCTTGTTGCGAAAGGCACTAGTTTTCCGGAAAAGGAGGAATTGATCCGAAAGGAGCTCTGATAACATTTTATATAAAATTTAAAAAAAATTTACTTCAGTGCTCCTTTTGCTGAAATATAGAACTAATAAGTGAAAATAAAAGCTATACCCTCTGTTAGCTCAGTACTTCCTTGTATCTATATTTAAAAAACAACCAGATCGTCAAAGTTTTCATGTCGTATTTTACATGACGGAAAATTTCATCTGACCCGTTAACCCAAAAACATAATCTATGTTGTAATGGTCCTTGATGTCTGATATTCATTTCTGCTTAGGAAATAAATTGAACAAATATTAAAAATAAAATCGGAATTACCAAAATGATTCCGTTACCTTACGCAGGTACCTCTAAACCACAAATATTATATTTTTAGTTTTAAAAAAAGTTAAAGTGTTTATGTAGTCTTCTAATACAATTCGAACCAGTTATTTAGTTGCTGTTTAATAATAATAGCACCATCGTTTCTTTCTGTCAATAATATCATCAATTTTTGTTTTAAAATTTCATTTCCTGAGAGTACGTTACTCAAAGTGTTGATAGAGGCAACTTATTTTTTAATAAAATGTTAATTTTTAAGTCATTTTTATTTATTTTTATTTTGTTTTCTGTTTGCTTTAGTTAGTTTTTTTTCTATTGCAGATGTCCATTCTTTTTTATCGTAATGTCTATATTATTATAGTTTTTAACGAACAACTTTCTAATAAAAAACGTGGGAAGGAAAAGTAAAAAATTAAAATAGTTATTTATAATTTTCTTTATTTTTTTTTAAAAAATGAAGGTCGGTTTTGTTTATATCCACTGTTGAATGAGTCAGTTGAGAGTGAAAATGAACGGAGTGACGTGACCAATCTCTCGAGACGTTGTGACTCACTACACGCTTCATCACCTCGAAGCGTGCCTAAGTCATCGCTTTATTAGCCAGTCGTGTATGTCCTGCTTCAACTCCCCACTTAGATAACGCGCGACTTTCTGATCTTATCAATTTCTATTTCTCACGATTTTTTTATTTTTTATATTGACTGCTTCCTTTACTGATAAGTTAATCTCTTATCATTCAGGTTGTCTGCTCTATTTAAGTTGGAAATAGTCATCAAGGGAAATAATTATGAAAGTTTGTTCAAACTTTCTGTTTTAAATCATTTAAATTTCTTATAATACTTGTATTTTTGTACAACGAATGCGAGATGCGACTATTTGACCATTAATAGGGGTGAGCTAACTATGTTGCAAACTAATTGGCAGAAGGTTGAAATTAATATAGAACTATCTGTAAGCTAAAGAAGCCACAACGCGATTAAGCCGCTTGATAAAAGCAGCGCGTCAAGCATGATTGATAGTTTAGGAACACGTTTGATGCTTGAGTCAAGCCTTGACGGAGATTGATAGAAAGTTTGAATAAGTCAAGCGGCTTGACGGAGCGCTTAGTCAAGAGAAATTTTGATCAAGCATTCCGTCAATCACCTGCTCGACGCCCCAAACCCTGATTCGAAACCATGGTATCTACACAATACTGATTCACTAAAGTCCAAGAGGAGCAGTTAACTTGTCGAAAACTCCGCTACAAATGAGTGTTGAAAAGATTGATGGGATGCTTGATGAACCCCAAGGTGGCTTGAAGGTAGTGTCAATCATCTTAAAGCGATGTTTTGATCAAGCGGCTTGATCGTGTAGGGGCTGCTATACTTAGCTGCACCTAACAATAAAAATTCAGATGAGAACTTTTAATAATATAAGAGTTGAACGCATGTGCAAGAGGAGTCAAGGTGGGCAGAAGATTGAAATTGATATGGGGATTTATGTGGGCCCATTTTCGACCAGCTTAATAAGGTTTAACATTTGGGCGTTCACAGGATTGTTAACAGGCAGACTCGAGACCATCCAAAAGCCCTGATGTTTGAAATTGAAGACCAAACACTTTTCATCCTTTAGAATGACGACTACCTTCGATATGTTTTAAAAAATTTAATTTTAAACATTGCATTGCATACTGACTAAATGAAGTATTTATTTTAAACCCGGAAGTTTAAATTCAATCCCAACAAAATTCACTAGTGTAAAAAAATAAGCCTAGTCTCGCGTAAAAAATTGTGAGATCATAGGTTTAGCCAAGTCTCCCACTGTCAGAGCAAGTTCTACTAGGTTTAATTTATCCAGTGCAAGTACATGATGTTTGTCTGTCCCTCTATCTCTATCTATTTCTCTTTCCCAAATCACGCTACACGTTTAAAAAATAAATTCTTACTCAGAGCAGCTTCAGGCTGGTAAAATTGTCTATTTTAAAGTATATGTAAATCTGTTTTTAATTTATTATTATAACTGTTTTATCCTTTATATATAAAAAAATATGTGTCAATGAGAATATAATATATATTGTTAGTATAGTTGTCTATACAATTAAATAATAAAATAGGGGTTTATCGCTAAGAAAAAAATATTGAAAAAGCAAAAAACAATTGTTAACATCTTTAGCTACAGTCAATGCTCGATACTAGATTTCCTAACCTAAACAATCTGGTTTGATATCTGAGTCCGAAACGAGCGTCTGCAATCAGTTGGGTGATTCCGCTAGGCCTAGGCAAGCTACTGTAGTAACGCCGGTCAATCCACGCGCCTTTTTTGGCAATTCGAATAAGAATCGGAATCAGCGTGCACTCTAGCCGTACCCTAATAGTTTTTTAAAAATAGAATATAGAACGAGTGCTAACACTCTAGAAGTTAGATGTAGTTTTTTTTTGTTCAGCAGTGTATTTTTTGTAGTTCCTTATTATACTGGTAGCGGTAGTTAAGTCTTATATAGTTGTTGTGTCTAACCATACCCAGAAGTTAGTTTTCTAATAGGTTTGATCTCTCTAGTGCAATGTACTAGAGATAGACAGGCTCAAGTAGGAAGGCTATAAGAGTGAAGTGAAAGCGTCCAGTCCACTATACTTCTACAGTAGCTGAGTGAGAGCTAACCCTGACTTCACCTGCCCACTGCATCTACAATCTCCTTGTAACCTAGGAATATTATTCTCTTCCAGATATTATATAGCAAGTCCTCAAAGACAAATATGGCCTTATCTCGGTACTTGCCAGTAATTCGTTACGGAACCCATTTTTACTTTCTCATATATTTAGTATACCTATACATATATGGGTATATGACACTATACTTACTCTAAACAGAGCGACATTAGAGTCCAACAAACTTATTGTTGGCATTTGCGGGTGGAATAACATAAATTTAGGGGGGCTTTTAGCTTTTAGCTTTAAGAATGAGAATGAATTTACAAGCTTTAAAGTTCCTGAAGTCCAAAATAAAATGTCTTTAAAAATAGTCTGTCTTCTGTCTTCTTAGTGTCTGTACTGTTGTGTGAAACCTAAAATTCTTATTCGATTTGGATGGTTTTGATTGGTCTGGGTCGATTTGGTACTGTGTTATTTGTCGTATATAGTATATATGCTCAGAAAAATTATATCCTGAGGTAAAATCGAGAAATGAATTTTAGCTCTAGATTTGAGTGCTGCTACCCCCAAAAACTATTAAAATCGTTAAAAATCGTATTATTTCTCAAAACTCGTTTTCAAAATGGCAATTAGACAGATCATAGAAATAAATACGAATTTATAACCGGTTCTAATGTAATTTACCTGAAAAATCTTCTTTCAAAAATATTTAGAACAAAACAATTTGAATTTAGTTGACACTTTATAGACATTTTTTAATGCAATAATTCCAGCTTAATACTCAATTAATTAACTAATAATTGATTATTATATAGTAAATACTTAATCTAGGCATGTTTTAGCTTCTTGGTACTGCCAAAGTGAGTCAAATTTAGGTAACAAGATTTGGAAACAATCAAAAAAATTAATTAATTATTTTATTAAAAAATCCTCTAAGGTCAAATTATAGCATTGTCATCGGGAATGCTATAATTTGTTAGGTTATCGGGAATTGCACACATGCACTAAATTCGAAACCGAAATCTAAACAACAACCATGTTAGTAATGATTTAATTAAATTACATATTGTCGGATTTAAAATTTGCATGATTATGTACATCGGAAAGCTTTGTTTGAGTTTCTTCCAGTTGGGACGTGTATAGTTTGAATTGAACATCTGGTTGGAATTACTATTTAATGGCGCATTTTTGTTTAATTGCCCTTGCACATGCTTTTGCACCTCAATAAGTATACTGGAATGTCTCCCCACGTAAATTTGCTTAGAGAGACAGTTTGTTATTCCTTATTAGATAAGCTACACTGACGTTCCCATGTCCCCATGTCTAATATCCACGATAATTACGTTTCTTAATTGTTTTATGTAACACTGTTACTTATTAACTTCACCTATTGTCTATTTTTTTGTTTGGAGGGATAAGCAGCCATTTTTAGTTGTATATTAATGCATATGGCCTAATGTGCGTCAACATGGGATGTTCTGGTTGTGGAACATACCAACGATGTGTGCGTCAACCTATTGCAGCTATTAAAAAAATCGTCAAATCGAAATGAAATCGACAATATATGACGTCAAAAATGCCTATGATGAAGTAGCTAATCAATCTTTATACGCATTTTCTTCGTCCACTACTGCAACGCAACTATAAAAAAAAGAAATCGGTCCGAGATAACTCAAACAAACTTTCTCATTTACGACTTCATAATTAGGTACTTAGCGTTTCCATTTATACTTCATTGCGTTCATACTTGTTTTATAGCGTTTATATAGGTAAAGGGCACTATGTGCCAAATTAAAATTTTTCGGGAGAGCTACTTTAATGATTTTTTTACTTATTTTTCCTCCCCAGCATGTTAGTTCATAATGACTTTTCCAACTAGCTAAATCCGTGTGATTTAGTTTTAGGACATCATATAGTTGTACCTCTAAAAAAGGGGGAAAAAATGAATAGGAAACTGTTAAAACCTCAATTTCGTAAAAAATGGAGATAGTGCCCTTTACCTCCCATACACAGATTTATTTATTCCATTATTTGTGTATACGGTGTTTTTCATTTATTTGTTTTTTGTCAACGTACATTTAATTAATGATCATTTAATCATTATTGAACATTTCATCAAAATGTATCATACAAATAACTTCTCCTTGGTGGTGAATCGAACCCGGGCTCTCTCCGTCCGCGCGTTTTAAGCTATTTTCTCAGGAACTAGATTTTTAGGGCCCTTAAATTTGGTGCTAAAATTAATTTCTCGATTTCGCCTCGGGGTATAAATTTTCAAAACATGTATGCCAAATTTCGTCAAAATCAGCAAAGCAGTTTAGGCTCCAGGCGTGTGCACGGACGACAGACAGAAATTTTTTAAAAACGTCTCTTTTGGGCCACATCAAAAAGTGTAAATCCATCAAAATCTCAAAATCGACTTTTCACGCCATCACAATACTTTTTTTTATATAATTTTATGAGAAAGTAAAAAGCAATAAAAATACGTGAGCGCCACAAAACCACGTGCTAACTAAAGATCTTGATTTTCGCGAATGAAAGGATGAACCTAAATGTTTTATTTTTTTTTAAACTTTCTCAAGTAATGGAACAACATTACGATTACCTATACGTGCAACGACAACATAACTACACGTAATAACAACAGTACGGCCTCCCACTGTAGAGGAGACTTACAAAGAAAACAACATTTTTGTGTTGATCACCAGTTTTAGACTCGCATCAGTGAATAAAGAATGTGAAACGTGACTTATCTAACAGTCGGAAAATAAGTCAGATTGACGTTGTATTGCGTTATTAGAGATTTATATGGCTTATTGAGAATTTTAAGAGCTTTATTGTAGTTGTTAACAATTTATCTAACTGCTTTTAATCCACACATTACAAATAATTGTTATTTTGGCTGATTATATACTAACTAACGATTGGTTAATAAACAGATTCATTTGTAACTAGTATTTTTTTTAATCTTGTCACCTGAGTTTGATTGCCCTCTTTAAACTGAAATAATTATGAGTTTTATTTTAAAATATTATTTCAAATTTAGTTTCAAAATCGATCATTTTCAAATGTGAATTATGTACAGAGATAGATTAATCTTAATAAAGGCTGTGGGAACTAAGCTACGACATTTCAAAGTATATTGACCTGTTTCTAAATATCTTAGAAGTTATTTCATTGTATTAAAAACCTCAGTTTAATGTCAAATTTAACTATTATAGTATTATTATTATCTGCTTGACAATCTCACTACGACTTGCACAATCCACCTACAAGCCGTTTTATATTAATTTATTCATTCCACTAATTTTATTATACCTATTTGATTGTATGTAAATATTTTTTTTTTATCTATTTGTCGTATATGGGATCAAAAATTACTTTCTGTTATCCCCACTCAAAAAAAAAAAAAAAAAAAAAAAAAAATTACTCAATAATCTATGCAGACTCTAAAATAACTGTGATCTCATGTAATCGTATAAAGGATTTATACATTTTCACTATTCGTAATATATGCAAAGAAAGTATTATGATGGTGCGATATTTCGTGATTTTGATGGGTTTACACTTCTAAAAAAAAAAAAAAAAAAAAATGGTTTTAAAACTTGTCTTTCTATCGTCTATTGTTGGTTTTATATACAAGGAAACTATATTATAAGTCGTCTTCAGTGTTGCTGAAAATCCGGAAGCGAATGTAAACAATAAGGTGTGTGCATAGTTATGGAATGAGAAGGGTGAGGTGAAGATGCGTGAGTATAGTGTAGAACAGCGGCTGAGCTGGCGGGGTAAGGCAGACTACTATCTACTTTCTTTGTCTCTCCGACATTCTGATATACCTCCTTTCAAGTTTTCCCTTACCCGTCTTATCATCCTTACTCTTTATACACACTATTTAGTATTTCACTCACAAGTGCCCTCTTTTTCCCCCATTTTCCCCTGTCGCGCTCTTTCACACAGGTTTTGTATAGTACTCTCACTGAACTCGTTTGTTTACAAAACTTTTTTAATGATATAGGTAGATTTATTAAATTAAATGTATGAATTTAAATTTAGTATCACTATGATTTTATTCAGTATCAATGTCTGTATATGAGGCAGTTTTATTCGAATTTAATTGACCTGTTTTAGTTCTTCACGTTTTCGAAGACGACGTTTTATTTTATTTTATTTTTTTTTTTAATAAATCTAATCCATACAAATATTTATCTTAATAAATTTCTCCATGTATTATATTAAACACCTAAGCTGTACTACTACTACTCTGAAAATTTGCTTTATTTTATTCAGAAACACAAGATAAAATATTAATTAATAGATCATAAATACACTGTACATCATGGAAAGAATCTTTCTAATATGTCTAATTTGTTCGAGGTCTGCGAAAATAGCTTAAATTAATTTAAAAACAAAAATTAGGTCTAAGCTCTCTTGGGCAGTTAAGCCGTAGATTACAGATAGTAATTTATTCAAATTCAAACTTGAGTTTAGATCCAGTGGATTTTAAATAGCGTAGAACTATAAAAAGTATAAACATCTATTTTTTTTAAAAAAAGGGAAACAATTAAAATAGAGAAGTTCAAACGTTAACAGCTTCTATAAAAAAAGCTATCATAAAAAAAAGAAAAAACGCATTAATTATTTATAGTGTTTTTATCTTATTTAGTGAAACTACTATTTTTTTATCAGTTAATAAAAACTAGCCATTTCGCGATTTTGTATTATTTACTATAAATATATTCCTCATACAACATAATTTATATTAAAAATAAAATAAATCGCGTGACTATATTATATAGAAAACTCGTTATGTATAAAAATATTTAAAGAATCATAACAACTAAAATCCAGTTATGCTAATAACAGTTATGTATCCATAATTTTATATACTATATGTATATTATTTTATTTTTGGCTTTTAGGAAATTGAGTGACCGCTTTCTGCTTGGTATTATTGTTTTTATTTTTTTATTGTTATTTATTACTTTATTACTTTTATTTGGTATTATGTTATTATTATTAACGGGAAGTCGGTGTGGATTCCGTGTTTTCCTTGATTTTTTATTATAAAAAAAAAGTTAAATGCTTCAAATTTAATTTAAATATATATTATATTATAATTT
>KZ651885.1:308895-329046 GCA_001010745.2 Gerris buenoi
AGACTGACACACAGTCAGACAGACAGCCGTTATATAAGGTTTATTTTTTACTTTGTACAGAAACCTTAAAACGTCATAAATCGCACCATTTTCCTTTACTTTTATAATAATTAATAATTCTATGCCATGTATAGCAATACTTTCTCTTTACTTAAAATGTATATGAGAAAGAAAGAAAGAATCACGGTTGATTTAAATTGATTCTGTCGGTGTGAAGGGAAAAATGGAGTTTGTATACATTTCAATACAAATTCGCAGCGCCTAATTTTGGTGAGTCAGATACGATAAATGAGATTCTGCAAGATTCTAGCTAGCCGAATCAATAAACAACATAAATCAATGGATTTTGCCGGTGTGAAGGCAAAAACGGAGATTCTTTACATTTTAATACAAAAACCCAACCCCGAATTTTGATAAATCAAATGTTCATTCATTTTTTGATGCGGTCCCCTTTAATTTTCAATTTAAGAGATTACTATTTTTGGTCTTCAGGGGCCTGAAGACCAAAAATAGTAATCTCCTTCAAATGTTCATTGATTTAGTGATTTATTGATTCTTTCGGTGTGAAACGGGCCTTATGGCTACTTGAATGACCAAAGACAATATTTTTTACTACGTTTTTATTAGCTTGCTTTCTCGTTTGTGGGTCCAGCACAAATCTTACAATCGATTTTTAACTAACTTCCCGAGTAGCTAGACATTTGAAACTTTTAGAATAGCTCAGAACACGATGACATTGCATTATTTTAATACTTTTAGTCATCTTTCAGCAGAATTTAATTTGTTTTCAGCAAATTTTGCTGTATGGAAAGTTAGTTCGGAAAAAATCCGCAATATGGAAAGTTCGGAAAAAATCCGCAATATGGAAAGTTAGTTCGGAAAAAATCCCCAATATGGAAAGTTATTTTATTTGTTTTGTCATGACCCATATTTACTATTTCCATTTTGACAGGTTTCAAATTTATGATTTATGACAAAAAATTAAAAAACGTAGTATATGAAAAGTTTTTATCTTGTAATTATGTATTACTGTTCAATTTAATTTATGTGTTTACTTTCTTACACACGCAGTACGTAGTATACATGCAGAGCAGATTAAGGCCAATTGAGTCCAAAATAGTGGCTGTTAAGACGGAGACTACTTGGCCGATTTTTATTAAATTTGACTTGGATGTTTAAAAAACTCATTCCCCAATGCAAAATAAAGAAATAAACATTGAGCTTTAAATTTATTGACACAGTTCCTTAGAATTAAAATTAAATAATTTGTAGCAAAAGAATTTGAATTAAAAGTATAAAATTTATAAATGTTTTTGAAAAAAACAAATATTTTTTTACTTTTTATCAAAGTCTTTTAGTTTTTATCAAAGCCATTAGTATTTTATTAAAATAGAAAATAGTTATTTGTTGTACTAGGCAGAAAATGGAATTGCGCTGACAAGTTTTTAAGTTCTTATTTCGAGCCGAAGGCGAGGACAGGCTAAAAAAAATTAATGCAGAGGCGAAGCCGAGGCAGTCAACATGTTGACTGACTAAAAATATTAATTACCTGCTAAGGTGTAACCGAAGCAAGTAATCTTTAAACGAATCAGGAATGTTTCCTCTGCTGCTTAGTTAAACACAATATTTTATCTACTAACGGCAGGACAATTAAACTAATTATTATATTACTTTTTTTAATATGTAAAATATAAAGAAATTTAAGTTGTAAAAAAAAGAGAGTTTGAGTCACCAAGAAAACAAATCAAAGGCAAAACGAATTCAGTGTTGCCACTATTTTTTTATTAACAGCTGTTTTTTTTTCTAAATTTTAAGCGATTTTTTTAAATAATCACTGTAGTATAATAAAATTTATTATAATAAATCTGATTGCAGTTATTTAAAGCAAGAAAAAAAAAATCACTTCTTTTGAAGAATGTGGAAAGACAATCCAACCATCTAGGGACAACTAAGATAAGAATAATTTAGAGCTCAGAGAACGTTACACTGAGGCTTAAGGATTCCACGGTGGTCATCAATCATTCAAACAGTCGTATGGGAAAGACAGGTCGGAGAGTCTGACAGCTGCTTATGGTGAAATGACAGCCTTCTTTGACAGCCACTGACTTCACCTTGTTTGGAATTGCCAATGTGATAACACATAATCATTCTTTACGTTCTTACTGCTTCTTTAAGTGAATTATAACTGGAAGAGATTCGTCCTTTTTATCTAATTTATATGCAGTTTGAAGTATGTTTTCTACAATTCCAGTATAATATATTCTCTATTATAATGCAGTATATCTTCTCTAGTATAATTCAGTGTATACTTTTTTTTACAATATATATTTGGTATAATGTGCAATTGGATAGTATGTGGTGTATGGTACCAGCATTAAGCCTTACACTGTGAGTGTACAGTAATGTAAAATGCTGGTTTTTCTAATGGCTGTGTTGTAAGTAGATTTTTAATATAGCCGTCGACTTTTAAAAACTACCAAACTTAAAAATCTATCGACTGTTAAGATCTATCGACTTCTAAAATATATCGATTTCAAGATTTATCAGAGATTTATTAATCTATATATAAAAGATAACATTAATGAAGTCTTTCCGTGCTTCAAAGTAAATACAATTTGAAAATTAAAATAAAAATAAACTTGATAGTGAATTAAGCTCTATTCTGCTTAATAAATAAAATTTGACAGTGGCATTACGCTCTATTCTGCTTAATAAATAAAATTTGACAGTGGCATTACGCTCTATTCTGCTTAATAAATAAAATTTGACAGTGGCATTACGCTCTATTCTGCTTAATAAATAAAATTTGACAGTGGCATTACGCTCTATTCTGCTTAAAACGTCATAATGACTAAAACTTGATAGTGAATTAAGTCTCATTCTACATATAACGTATTAATAAATAAAACCTAATAGTGAATATACCAGCATATTGAATAAAGCTGCAAGCTGCATGTGAAGTGGCAGAGTCAGCCCAAAGGTCTGCTACCACTCAAGAAGACTTGTAACAATGATAAGAACACTTGGATATTTGGATTTACCCATGTGTCTAATCTGACATCTTTGAATGTATTTTTTTTTGTTTTGTTTATTTTAACTTGCCCCAACTGCCATAATAGCACTGCTAACCCAAATGCACTGCCAATTAGAGTGGCACATAGCTTCCTCGCATCCTATCATGTACTTTATTGTTATATTAACATTAAGGTTATATTACTTTATTTTTATATTGTTTATTATTATGTAAAAAAATATTAACAGTTTTTAGCGATCTTTAACACTTCATAGGGGTGTCACTGTTGGTTTTACTAAAAAAATTTATTTGAAAAAAATGTTTGTCTCATTGAATAGATAAAGTTTGATTTTTTTCCCGACCTAAAATTCCAATTTAAAATTTAAAGTTCAGGTTCACGCGAGCGTTGTGCGTGAACGCTTGAACGGATAACGTTGCCAACGAACCTGGGTATCGGTAAAAAGAACATGTCTACCAAATTTCATCAAAATCGGTCAACATTTACTCAAGTTATCGTCGCACGTTTCATAATTCGCGGACACACAGACCGACAGACAGACAGACACGGAACCAAAAATGTTCCCTGATGTCTGAAACTGATTTCTGTCTTGGAATTTTTCAAATCGGAGACATAAAACTTTTTCGTTCTCAAAAGTGAACACAATGCTTTCGTTACCTTACCTTTCGGTAAGCTCGGAAGCAATAATATTGACAATTTATTGATGAAAATTATATTCTATAATAACAAATTATTTAATAAAGATAGTTACCTTACTATTTTTCAATAATTGTATTAGTTCAACCTGCCCCGGTCTCCCCGAATATGAGACCATCTGTGAAATTAACCTGTCATATATTTTTAAAATTGTTAGGAATTAAACTTTACCGGAAACTTTTAATTATTATTATATTTTGCAGTGTCAAATGCAGGGAATATAAAAACTGCTCTGTGGGATGTTAATTTTCCCTCCACGTTAATTGGAAAAACATTGTTTATTTAGCAAAGCAGCATTTAGCCTTAAGGCATCAGTAATTAATCATACACAATTACCTATAATATTGAATCAGTAAAACATGAAACCTCTATTTCGTCTATATTTCTGTACTAAAGCTGGCTTTATGAAAGGCTTATTGAATAAACGAAATTGTTAACGAAATTGTTTTATTTACGTTGAGAGAAAGTTTACATAATTCTCTTTTAATTATTATGTATATTTAGTAAAATTCCAGAATGCCTGTAATAAAAATCTATGTTTGATATGAAATAAAGACAAGTGACCGGAAATAGCATAAGGGTAGTCATTTTCACTGAAACGATTCACTATCATGCTCCATTAGCTTCCAAAAACATCAATTTTGGTTAAAACGCGATTTCCCTGATGAAAATATTTCTGTTTTCGAACCATAACTTCCAATTCGTTAAATTTCTTATTTTTGGATAATTTTCTTTTCTCGTGATCAGCTCTCATCCGGTTCACTAAACCATATATAAGCTATGAAATCCTTTATCCTTTCTCATCTTTTACCAAACTAAAAATAGCTTTCTAAATATCGGCAAAAACGCGAGTTATAATTTTTTAAAATAAATATTAAGTTCTTCAAAAAACTACAGATTTATGACGGTTTAATTTACAAATTTTTAGAATTATGAATTAGGAGTACAATTAGAGAATATGCTTCGGCACCATCACGATAATTTCCATAAAAATTTATTGATTTATCGGCTAACATGAATGAGTTTATAAAACTAATGACTGATCATTGCATATTTTCTGATAAACTCTGATTTCAGACCTAAATACAGTGTTAACATTTCTCCACTTCATGTTAAAACATTAAATCATGTATATGTTTTTGGACATTGAATCTAGCATAGCCAACAGTTTAGTAGGTCCAAGCTAGTTTTAAGATTAGTTTATAAATACGAAGTGTTATTAAAAAAAAAATTAACCGTGATCAAGAAGGCTAAGCAGCAACTAAAATCGTCTTGATATGTCCGTACATTTTGTTTTTGCATGATGTTGCCAAGTGAGCCGTCTCGAGGTTTGAGATTAAGGCCAAGAATGAGAATGGAAATGAGAATCCAAATCTTGCCCGAAAGTATGTATCAGTAAGACAGTAAGAAAGGATTTAAAATATTTGATATATTATTGATTTGAGATATTTGTAAAGGGTATGGGATGCCCTTCTGTTTCCAGAGATTGGACACCGAGTAACAATCTTTCTAACTGCCAAATTTAATTGAAATCTGTTCAGCTTTATTATCCTATTTGATATAGATTATAACCTGTTAAATATTTGTAATGATTTTTTTAAAATTGTAATGTTAATACGAAATAATAGACCTATAGATTTGCAGAGTCATTATGAATTGGATGTCAGCCAATATAATTTTGCGTTGTATTGTAGTGTATAATTATCATTATTATACTGGTAGTATCTCGTATTTTAGCTAAATTTTACAGACACATTTACATAAATATGCGGTTTTTGAGATTCTTCTTTTTTTATTTATAAATATATATATAATATTGAGCCATTAAATATTTAATTATATGGTGTTGAGAAACACGAGTGGTCTTAAATTAGAACAAATGCTGTATTGTTTTTTCTTGGTAATTAGGTTATATTTAAGTTGTTGACACCTGGCGGAAGATAATAAGGATTACAATAATTTTCTTATAAGGACGTATACGAATATTATAATATACTGTACTCAGTTATGATAATATAATAACAACGGAAATCACACGTGTTATTTTGAGATAGTACACGTGTTATTTTGAGTTAGTACACGTGTTATTTTGAGTTAGTACACGTGTTATTTTTAATTAGTACACGTGTTTAATTAGGTTCGTTCGTATAACTTGCTAATATCCAAGTTAACACCTGGCGGAAGATGTATGAACTACATAAAATGATGTTGAAAGAGGTACACCAATTTATATTACATTACGTATATATTCCACTGTTTTTAATAACTTATCAATAAAAATATAAATAACAAGGGCTATTTTAAGGTAGTATACAAGGTAATTTTTATTTTCCATACGGGCAACACTGTTACTAAAATCATTGTCTTTGAAATGATCTACATATTTATATAAGTATGTGCAATAATAAAGTTTTTTTTCTTTACTTTGAACTTCGTATGCGTTTTTATTTTAGTCTTAGGGAGAGTGGAGCACGTCCGACTTTACACCGATTTTATATCAAAATTTAACAAAGTCCATTTTTATTCAGTTTTCTAACGTGTGGCACATGTTAGAGCAGTGGCGGATTAAGGGTGTCATCTAGGGGGTGGCGATCTGACCCTCCAAGGGGTTGGTTTCGGGAGTATGGAAAGCCCTAAGGAAGGGGGGGGGGAGAGTTCTCAGGATTCTCCCCCCCCCCCGACTGCAGTATAATATCATAACCGTAAGTCATGGGTGTCGTTAGCAGTTAATTATAGTAGAGTGCATAGCGGGGGGTCCGGGGGGCTGTTTGAGGGGAAAAATATGACCCCTCAAAACAGCGCTTAAATGCATTTCTGAGGTAAAATTTGATTTTAACACTTAGTCAAAAGGGTAATTTTTGGCTTGATTATATAGTGTAGTTTGTTGGAAAACTAAGTATGAAAATGAACACAAGTACATTTAAAAAAAAAAAATAAATAAAAATACAAACTTAAAAGTATAGTTATTGTAACACAATAAAAGTTGTGCACCTAATCATTCCCTTTGTCTAAAATACCTAAAAAAAAATTCGTTCTTAAGAACCAAAATTTATCACAGTTTGTTACCTTCGATAAGCTCGGAAGCAAAAGGGGGATTTTTAATATTTTCGTTTTGTATTATATCTACGAGCCGTTAAGCCCATAACAACGGACCTAATTTTATATTTAGAAAAAAATAGTTAAATTAAGTAAATTAAATTAGATAAGTTATTATATCTATTTGAAGACCATACAATCAGAGCAAATACTTATTTTAATTGGAATAAATGCGGTTGATTCAGATTGGCAATAACAAACATTTTGCTAAAACTACGCATCTATAAATTATTTTATAAAATAAATTATCAGAATATGTGGATTTTTTTTTAAACGAATTAATTATTATTGGTGTCTCTATTGAAAAATAGGACATTTTGGCGTCGCGAAAAGTGTTTTAGGGAGACAAGTTCGGGATTTAAAGTCCAAAACCGGGACAACTCCGGGAAGCCTGGCGTCGTTAGAAGTTAATTATTGGCGGGGGGGATATATTGCGGTGTCGGGGATCCTTCCACGGAAAATGTCGAAAATATTACCTCTCAAAACAGCGCTTTTATGCATTTATGTGAAATTTGGTAGTCGTTGGCAAAAAAGTATAATCAAAGGGGGGTGGGCGGTCGCCACCCCCCCCCTCCCCGCTTTAATCCGCCACTGTGTTAGAGGCTTTGGTTCAATGAAAATTATGATTAGAACCTGATTTATTAACAATTTGTTTCAAACACGCTTTGAAAATTTTAATATAAATCGTGTGAGTTGATTTTTTACATAAATATTAATCAATTTTGTTTTTAAATCTTTACACAAATAGATTTTTAATTACCTTAAATTGCATTTAAATAAATCCTTGTAATAACTTCGTTCTCTACCTATATCCCACTTGTCCTATTTTGAGAAGCGGGTGTTTGAATATTTAGTTACATATGGCTGCATCATTACAACATGAAATGGCTCCTTATTTCCTACTCTTTTCAATGGCCCATGATGAGCCTATCTTATCAAAACATTCAATCCCTAGGAGGAAAACAGTGCCAAAATGAGGAAAGAATGATAATCGTGCGCTGACCTATCTTCTGCAGTTAGGAATTTATTTGAGTGAATTATTAAAAGATATTTTTAATTTTAACCTAGAGATGCGATTAAACACAGAGCAGGGGAGCAAAGGGGAAAACCTTCTGGAAAATAATTAAGCTTTTCCTGGCAAATGAAAATGCTTCTAAGGTAAGCAAATTACGTTTTATTCCAGTTGCCTTGATGTGGAACATCTGTGTACTTAGGCCCTATGCTCCAATAAGGAGTGACAGAAAATAAGTCATCAAATAAGTCATCATTGGGCTACTCTTGACAAACCCTCTAAATTTCGGTCGTGGTCACTTTGGTAATCCTCAGTCCTCATGTAAATCTTGGTCTTGGTTCATTCTCAAATTCTCATCTCGGTTGCATTCCACCAACTTATATGCAATATTATATACCTACAAATATTTATATTAATTGCTAACATGATAATAAAAATAATAAACATTTTAAATGATAATATTAAATTACTGGGTTCTAAGTGACCTTCCCATGTTGGAAATGTTTGTCACACGTTTCATGCATAAATATATACTTATATGCATTCACGAAGTACGTCTGAAATTCTACACCTACACACTCGTGCTGTTTTATTTCCATTAGCATAATAATCAAGTATTTGATAACTGCTGTGACCACTTGCAAATTATAGGTAATGAAAATATCTATTCTAATTCAGACGCGTGTTTCTTGTTTCCTAGCTTATCGAAGGTCACACAAAATGACCACAGGAAATTGTTTAGTATCCGAATTCAAAAATTCCAAGACATAATTCTGTTTCAGAGATCAGAGAACATTTATGTCTCATGTCTGTCTATCCTCCAAAATTTATGTGAACCAACATGATATCTTGAAAACTCCTATTGCAATTTTAATGAAATTTAGATGGTAGATCATAATTAGTCCATTGTTACTTTCCGTCCTCATTGATTTCATCAAATATGCACAAATTTGTATTTATTACTATCTACATAATTAAAAGTACTCATTCGACTTTTATGAATTTTAGAGGGTTTGTCAAGAGAGCTAATGACGTTAGCCTGACGTATTTCCTGTCACTCTGTATTGGAGCCTTAGCCCACAGATGACTTACTTGGCTTGACTAATTTCCTGTCACTCTATATTGGAGCCTTAGCCCACAGATGACTTACTTGGCTTGACTAATTTCCCGTCACTCTATATTGGAGCCTTAGCCAACAGATTTCTTACTTGACTTTACTTATTTCCTGTCACTCTATATTGGAGCCTTAGCCCACAGATGACTTACTTGGCTTGACTAATTTCCTGTCACTCTATATTTTTCCTGTCACTTTATATTGGAGCCTTAGCCCACAGATTTCTTACTTGGCTTGACTAATTTCCTGTCACTCCTTATATTGGAGCCTTAGCCCACAGATTTCTTACTTGGCTTGACTAATTTCCTGTCACTCCTTATTGGAGCCTTAGCCCACAGATGAAGAATTTTAAGTATAAGCACACATTAATTATTGCTAAATTCATAATTTTAATAATTAAAAAAATTAAGAGAAAAAAAAGAAAAAAAATGGAAAATATAATGGGTCGTTCAAACAATAAAGTACGCGAAAAAGCTATGTGCCGCACGAATTGGTAGACTAAAGAGAAGAAAGAAAAAAGAAATGAAATTATTTACTATTTAATTAATTAACTATTTCTAGAAATAGAAATAGAAATGATCTATTGACGATTTTCAATGATCATGACTCGATTTTTTTTCGCGCTATCACAATGATACATTTTGAAATCAAAATGCTACGTATATAATGCAGATTAATAATACTATGGTTGTGATGGCTTTATTTAGCTATAAAATAGTATTTTGATATTAATACTACAATAATCATATATTGGAATATATAAAAAAACATTAAAAAACTCTATAAAAAATAAGATAGTAAATAAGCTATTACGATTCCGTAGTATTTATCTAGTAGCAGTAGTAAATAATATAATACAAAGCGAATATTTAAGAGCCACGTGGGTTTTGTGTTGTTATTAGCATTCCTGGCATGATATATACAAGGTCGGATCGAAAATATGGAAATATTAATAAGAATACAAGATTCATCGGAATCCTCTTCATTTAGTTGCCTCAAACTATATAATTAATAAGAATCGTTTCTCACACGTTAAACCGTTTGTATATCTTCTGGTATAAGTTCTAATTAGGATTTATTTTGTTGAATTATCCAGGTTAATTTATTAGATTTAATTTTGCTTCCGAGCTTACCGAAGGTAACGGAAGCATTGTGTTCACTTTTGAAAACGAAAAAAAGTTTTATGTCTCTAATTTTAAAAATTTCAAGACGGAAATCCGTTTCAGACATCAGGGAATATTTTTGGTTCCGTGTCTGTCTGTTTGTCTGTCGGTCTGTGTGTCCGCGAATCACAAAACGTGTGACGATAACTTAAGTAAATTTCGACCGATTTTGATGAAATTTGGTAGACATGTTCATTTTACCAATGCCCTGCCCAGGAAGAGTTCGTTAGACAACGTTATCCGTTCAAGCGTTCACGCTCAACGCTCGCGTAAACGTGAACTTCAAATTTAAAATTGGAATTTTAGGTCGGGAAAAAAATCAAACTTCATCTATTCATTGAGATAAATATTTTTTTCAAATACAATTTTTTAGTAAAAACAACAGCGACACCACTATGACGTGTTAAAGATCGCTAAAAACTGTTAATAGTTTTTACTCAATATAACAATAAAGTAATACAACGTTAATGTTAATATAACAATAAAGTACATGGCAGGATGCGAGGAAGCTCTGTGCCACACTAATTGGCAGTCTATTTATTATGATGTTCTACCTCTTCCGGTGATTTGATGTTTAGTTTTGATAAGTTCTAAGAAAAACATATGGCTCTGGATGGCGGCTTACGGCTCACACTGATTCAGAATCGGAAAAAAGGCGTGAGAATTTAACATGTAGTTAAAGCGGACTGACCATATTGGAAAAAGGGCAACGGAATGTTTAGGCCTATCTTATACCCGATTCTGAATTGTTTTATCGTTCATGGACTGCATTTGTGAATAACCTTTATCTTGGTTATAAACAACTACTACTTCTTTGTTCTTGCTTGCTATTATTTTTTATTGTCCATGCATAATCAAACTCTGGTTACTAAAGGGTTCCTTAATCCTCCCAATATGGGACAAAAACATTAAAGAATTATTTTAATCGGAATATTTTAGATAAGAGTTAGCATTATATTGCAGATGAAGGTCAATTACACCATATAAGAGGTGTTATTCTTTATAATTACTTCTCAACTTATTCATTTCATATACAGTAATCCTTTCTCGTTTTCATTTTAAACGAATACTTTCTGTGCCAATATACGATATACGAACACTCTACTTCTTTAAAAGTCATATTTTTTTTTTGAAATATGACCTGCGCGCTTATCACCTGGTTTCCTTAAGCTTACACAACACATGATTATTAAACCAGGTGTGAAAGGTAATTCAAATACAACTTAAAAGATTAACAATTAAAATATATTTATTAACTTAAAAGAAGCATTTATGTTCATATTTTCTTACTTGTATTGACATAGACATGTAGTGTAGCAGGTTGTCCAATTGTGGTAAATTTTCAACTACCTACTTATAATGGCATAATGTCAAGTTGGAAACATCAGTTGGTAATTGTTTTCACTCGTGTATACGCATCCTTAATTTAGAAGAAGAAAGAGATTAAAATTCTGCGGATAATGCGCACAATTTACTGTATACTGTATTGTGGTACCTTTATTGTTTTCCTTACATTTTTCTTAAATGGTTTTTCTTATATTTTAAAGTTTTAAGTTAATTTATTTTTTAGGTTTTATTTCAAATTAATAATGACCTCAAATACCTCTACTGTTAAAATTAACTTAGATTGTTATCTATTATCACTGGTTACAGATACTTATTTTCTAACATTTGTCGCTAGAGTAGATTATTTCAAAACAAGGCTGTAAAGTAATTGACCGAGCGTAGCGAGGTCTTTGTTTTAACTCGACCGTTTGGCATTTCGTCTGTCTGTCTCCTAAATGTACATCGACTGTCTTTGCGAGGGAGGCCGCAGGCCGACCGAGCTGTGGTGTGGGGCGGGGGCGCAACTACTCATTGTACGTCAGATGGGGGAGGGGGGGTAAACATTTACTGTATTTTAAGGCGCCACTGCAAAAAACAAAAAAATAATTATACCCCGCCTCTTGATTTTCGGAAAAATTTCGAGTTGGTAATGTCAAAATCGGTTAGGAACCTTAAAAATCGCTTGACCAAACATAGGGTAAGGGCACTTTTAAACCACTCCTTAAGGGTGAAAATCGGCCCTAAAGGGTAAAATAGAGTGTTATTTGGATTTTTGTACTGATGGGTGTGTTTGTCGTAAAGGCATGCAGTTTTCTGAAAATTGTTAAGGTTATAGTGTATTTTTAGGGAAAAATTCTTAATGCCGGGAAATTTTCAGGGAAACGGGTTTAATTTAAACGGGAAATTGTCTACGGTCAAAAAGTGAGTTTTTTTAACACGTTTTTACATATATCTTTTGAAATAATTGAAAATTTCAAATTTTTTTTCAAGGCTTTTGTAGACCCTGAAGAGGTCCATAGCCGGTAACGAGAACTTTTTTTTTACGTGCACCCCCGCTTAGGGCCGACATCGGAAATATTTTTTTTCGCCGATCAAAAAACCGGAGATATTTGGTACGGGGTGTCGTATATCGTTGGAAAGCCCTTTGGAAGTGTACAAAAGTGATGAAAAAATATTTTTAAAATTTTCACGTTTCAGGCCCTTAAAAGCGAAAAAACACTTTTTACCACTTTTTTTCAAACGTTTTTCTACATGGTTCACGTATCTCCTCCTAGGGCTTTTATACGACGCTATTGGATTTTTGAGCCCTAAAAGCCTATGAAATGCTGCTCCTGGCGTTTTGCTTTTAAACTCGATGGTACAATTACTTTTTGAGATATGTTACATTAAATTCCGAGGTACAAGACGGTACATAGGTGGTACTTACGGTGAAAAAAAAAGTACTCTTTTATTCCGCTTTGTATGCTCTAAAAATGTCATGTTCAAGGGGTAAGCGCAATCCTTTTTTTTTAGTACCTCTGAGACGGGGAAGTCGAGTACCTCGGCGAAAAACACACGAAAATCGTGTTTTTCCGAAATTTCGAATTTGACCTTCTGTACCATTCGCAATTTTAATCGGACGGAGTTCAAAAGGGTACCAAACTTTAGGTCAAATTGTCGTGTTTAAGAATCCGTTATGTTTTTATATTTCCGATTCCTACTTCGGGAGCTACGTCTATGTGAAGGACGTCCTCCTTGAGTAGTCGCAACTAGAAGGGGACGTCGTACCAATTCGACAGAGGTATTGTTGGAAAGGCCTCTAAAAATGTACTAAATGTGTAAAAAAATATTTTCGAAAAAATATACTAGGTTGGTACTTTAGTACCCTTTTGTACTTTTAGAGTGCCGGGTAGGGGGTAGGTTACCCCACTGTGGGGCTAATAGCGTCGAGGGATTTATCAGCACGACAATTTCCTTCAGTCAAAAGTTGCTCTAAATAATACTTGAACGCACGGGACCCTTTTCGTACCTGTACCTTTGTGGATTCGGGTACAGAGGTACTTTTAGTGCCACGGTAGTTGTAGGGCGCACTCTAAAAATAAAAAAATAAAAAATTGCAGATTTGTACTCAAAAGTGTGTGGGTTTTATTGCCTTTGTACCCATTTTATTGAAATTTATTTTTTATTTCTACTTATTTTTGTATTTATTGTACCGGTTTGGAAAAATCGGTCGAAAAACACTACTTTTTAGTCTTCGTACTGTACCGTTTTTTCATTTCATAGGATTGGACTGAAACTCATATGGTACTTACTACTTTATGGTATTAAAATGTACGTGAATGGAAAACCTTAAATTTATTAGTATACCGGGTACATGAGGGGTACAAAGTTGTGAACCTCTGTTAAGGAAAATATAAAAATAATAACTGGCCGGCCGTGTTTGGTATCGTTGGAAAGCCCTTAAAACGAATTTACAAAAGGTACAAATGTTTATATAAAAAAGTCACGTTTCAGACCCTTTTGAACGATAAATAGTTTTTCGGGCTCTCAAAATGTGCGAGGTGAGTCCACTATTCACCACTTTGCCCCTAAGATTATTGTGTGTACAATTGATTTTGAATTTGACCGCCAACATTTCTTAGAAATCTGGTGATTTATCGATTAATACTAATAATTTAGTAAAACTAATTTCTGATTATTGTATTGTCATCGGAAATACATCATCTGTTCAAGTTTCAGCTTTCTAGGTTGTCGGGAAGTCTGTCAAATTTACGTTACATAATTTGCCGCGGACATACAGGTCAAGTTAATTAAAAGCGTGTAAAAATACTTAATAACCACAAAAACCAAAAAAAAAAAACATATAAAAACAAAAAAAGGGATGTAGAGGGTACCTCCCCGAGAGAAATTTTATGTCCGATGTCCCTGGAAAAAGTGAAAAAATTAATAAATTGCAAAATGATTTTACACTGACTAAACGTTCTACTTACTTCCTTACTCGCACACAATTTTGAACCTAAGCTCAAACCCCGATTTGATATTTTAACGAGCGAGGTCTACTGTTCACAGAACTACTAGTATTCAAAATGTCAAAATTAGGAGACACTGCCAGTTACCTTATGATGACATTGTAGCCTTCGAATAGAGTGTAGAGATGGACAGAGTCGTTCATTTAAATTAAATTAAATTCTCTTTATTCCATCAACATTATACTTTTACAAATGTATATATAAACAAATACATGTATTCATATAATAAGACAGACACAAAAAAAACTGTATATGAAATAGAAAATTTTTCGAAAAAATTTAATCGAACTGAACGTAAAACATACTCTAACCACCTTTTAACCACCTCTACAATGATTTTGTTATCCGTTTTATCGTTAATCATTATTTTTTGGGGTTCACCATATATGACTTGGACCTTTTTGTAATTTCTCCATTCTAGCCTCCACGCCGTCCGTCAGTCTGTCTGTCGCGCCATTATTGCTTGGACACTGTTTAACTTTATACTGTTTATTTGCGATTTGACTAATTAGAATATTTCGTGAAAATGGTATTACCTACTTCTAGATTAAAGGGATGTGCTAACGTATTATAACTTGAGTCATCTAACTACCTATATGGATTAGTGAACAGGATTAAAGATTAGTAAGCAGGATTAAGGATTAGAGAACAGGATTAAGGGTTAGTGAACAGGATTAAAACCATCTCTAAATTAAACTAATTAAACTATTTATTTTCTTCTTATATTTAATAGAAGATCCGATTTATTAATATAATTGCTTCTTATCATTTAATAAGTATTGAGTATAATTTATATTCACATAGTACCTTTAGCGTTGGTATTGTCATTCATGATTTACTGTGAAGAACCAGTTGTAGTCTTTTATTTTTGTATCGTCAACGTAAAAAGAAAAATTTGAAGGCTAAATAAACGTGTTAATGCCACACCTTATAATTAAAATAAAACTTAAAAAAAAGATAATATATATATAATACGATAATAATATATATAAAGAACGAAGATAAGTATGAAAAGAATTTAGATGAAGCAAGACTGTAAAGTAGTTTTTGAGAATTAGTTGTAGGGTTGGAGGAAGGGATGTTAGCATAGGAATGTAACTTAGCAGCCTGTCAGAACGAAGGACGAGCCTCCTCCCTGACGTCATCAACCAAACCACGTGCTTCACTAGAGTTTTCCCGCCAAATTGATAAATAAAATACATAGTTTCTTCACTGCATTGCGTGAATGCAGTGAATTATTCAATAGTGACACTTTATAAAATCACTTCAAATTCATACGAATCGTTCTGTTTATTGTTCTATTATTGCGAATCGTTATTAAAAATATTATTGAATAAAGAAAATGGACCATTTCGGGGAAAATACTTGTTTTTATATATTTATTATTGTTTTTAATTACTAATAACAATAACAGTTAATTTATATTGTTTTATGTTCACAGACAGATAACAATGCAACCTTCCAGCGCCGGGAACCGAACCAATGATCCCTGAGTTTCCATTTCAACGATCTAAAACCTATTGGCTTACACAAATGTTTGGAACCTTGTCGTACATACGATCTGCCATTAACGTTAAAGAATATTTTGATTTTGTATAAAGATCAATACTTATTTTAGACTGGCGTATCCCCCTCTAAGGGCTGTTAGACCACAAATTTAGTCACTTATCAAAATTGGAATTAGTAATTGAATTATGAAATCACATACATATTTGATTTTGTTTAAAACTAAACTCTTCTCTAATAAAAATGATAAGACTATTTGTCAACAGTAATGTTAATATACTAACAAATACAGAACCTTACTGAATGAGTTTATGGTTGACACAACATTTGAACTTTGAATATGTATTAGAAGACGAAAATGAAGTCTGAGTTGCTTTAGTAGTAGCTTATTAACCTAACTAAATTAGCTAATTTTAATATTGTAAATCTAATATCTGGACCGAATTTTGTCCCATTAAGTCTGGATAATCGGAGTTTTACTTTATTAAAATTTTTTTAGAATGTTAAACGTCTAGTTCCGGAGGAAATAGTGAAAATTTATTAGGAATATTTGCAGCATATTTTGATTAAATTATTAATCTACTTTGTTGGACTAAGTTTGTGCCGCAACAGCCCATTCAAAGCCATGGCCTGCCATAGTGCTTATCAGACAATATGTGTAATGGATGACACGGGGTTAGTAGTGTCTCTCCATCAGCTGTATAGACCTTATAATTTGCATAAACAACCCAGTTTGCCACCACTTTATTTGAGCAGCTATCCATTTGTATAGTGGTGCTGAGTAAGTACCGAGGGGGAGGGCCCGGTCCGAGAATTGAACCCAGATCTTTGGTTTTCCATCTACGTTGTGACCATAGCTGATGCTGTTTAATTTTATTGATAGGAGACCAAACACCTCTCCCATACAAAAAGTCCACTTGTCCTAAAAACCTGTAAAAAATGTCTTGCAACAAATTTTTAAAACAACTGGAATAAATCAAATTTTCTCACCTTCAACAACATTTCCCCTATATTTATACTACTTTACGAGAAAGTATAAAAGTGAGTAAAAAATAAAAAAAAATAATTGTTATTGGGAAAATTAGTATATAATGTCGCAGTTAGTCATTTTAAAAATGGAAATTGTTTTGGAAAATTTCCTAATTTAATTATAGAATTTTTTCGCAATCTCAATACTTTCTCCTCTCTATATATACTACGTGTATGAGAAAGTAGGATTGGATTAGTTATTGGCCATGAGTGGCTATTTTTTGAAGATCGCCGACCACATGACCATAATTGGTTGATGAGGAAAGGTGTAGGCTGACGTGGGAGTTGATAGTGTGAATGAATTCTCGGTTGTAGTACAGCCATTTATTATTATGGTGTTAAGTTATTAGATTATATAAAACGAGTTGAGACAGGTGGCTTGTCTTCTTTATGGTGGGAGGTGAAGAAACGGAGGCTCTAGTTGCAGGTTTCAAGAAGTTGGATGACCTCAAACACGCCGGATACCGTCTGAAGGTTTACCCCTTCTTCGTATCCTGGCCAAGTCTCCCCCAGAACATTGATCTCTTTTAAAACCACGTGGTCTTCTACCCCTTGTCCACCACGTGGTCTTCTACTCCTTGTCCACCACGTGGGTAAACACGTAAAAAAAAAACTAAAAAAGAAAATAAGAAAAACTTAATTTGTTTAGTAATTTTAAACAATGGTGATAACCAGACAAGTGGCAATAAGTTGTCACAGCTGTTACCTCAATTATATACTTATGTAACAAACACACCATGTGATTATCACGCGTTCGAGAAAAGATTCGTTGACATTAAAAAAATCGTTGGTAATTAACTAAATGACTAAAGAAAAAGTAAAGGATGTAGCGCACTTTAAAATAGAAATTCCAAACATTCTTATCACCTCTGCCTCTGCTCTTTACAGTGATCCAAAAAAAGAACGGACTAAAGCCTTTTTGTAAAGGAACGATTAAAAATAGGCTGTGAGAGCTCGGGTTTTTGGCGCCTTGATAGACCTTAGGGGTTAGGGTTAGAGTAGACTTTAAGTAGTAGTCATTTTTGAAGAAGAAAAATTCAATAAAGATAGCCAATGAGAGCTCTAGTTTTTGGTGCCTTGATCATCATGGAACCATGCTCCTACGTAAAGCTTATACAGTAAAAGGATTTCAACCGGCACTCAATATTTTTGGCTACGTCAAAAAATTGTCTGATCCTACAAAATAGGGGGGAATTTTCTTTCAACATTCTGCATCCAATAGTGAAAGGAAAATAATAATTATAACAGCGCATATGGTGTAGATATGTGTGATATTTGCTAAAAGAATACATGTAGGTATACATCAAGCCAACTGACATCTTCAAATCAATTATTATCTCCTATAAAAATATCATTAACTAGGTACCTAGTTGTCTATGATATTTAAAATACTAAACTGATGTTATTAATATATCACCCCTTGCTAACTACCATCATTAAATATTGTTATCTTCGGACTAAATATCATTAACAACCTATTTGTTACATCAACCCACCTGTCACCTGTCGATATTAAACCAAATATTGCATATATCCTAACTGGCATTATTAAATCAAATGTTACATCATCCTATATTTTCTAATTAAATATTATTAACAACTTAATTATTACATCCAATTAATAATTGATAATTATCAATTACGGATTATTGATTGTCGTGATACTCATTTCTGATTATTAATGTAATTCTAAAATCAACTCAGTTCTATAAATTCCATTATCACCATTGTTGTCACCATTAAATAAATTATTACACTAACTTGATACCTTTTTACTCTAATTGTTATTACTATTACCTATTAAAATATCATCCAGCTTAATCGTTACATTAACTCGATTGTCTTCAACTATTGGAAGATTATTACTTAATCAAGTGCTACATAAACAACTGAAATCATAAACTATACTATTATCCTTCACTTCATTCCCAAATCAAACTTAAGTTTGAGTAAATGCAACATGTTCTGAGTTTGAGACATTCAACTTAAATTCTATTATATCACATCGAGTAACCTTGTAATACGAGTCTGGGGCTGTACTGTTGAAGACGTTACAAAATTAATAAACCTTATTGTTATAGGACTCATCCTTATATGTAAACCTTGAACTACTTTCGTACACCTCACCGGAAAACATGTATATTGTTATGCTACTTTATGTATTCCGTCGACCTTTTCAAAACATAAAAGTTACCATGTCACCTCTTTATAGTTTCAAACCTATCCTTCATCCTTCTATAATTCCTTGCTTCTAAATCTATTCTGTTTCTGTAAAATTATAAAATACATTTATCATTAAATCTGCACTATTTGGCCCCCCAAATTATACTAGTCCAATTTACTTAGAATTTTTTTGATAGATATTTACTATTTGGTCCACCAATTCCAATTGTCTAATTTACTTACAATTTTTTTTTAAACTGTTCATTTGTACATTTTAAAAACGATTCCTGGTTTTCCATCTCGGTAAATTCAATAATTTTAAGAAATAATTGTAATAAAAATATGGGAAGGTTATAGTTAGTTTAGGTTGAGATTTGTACTTTTCAACCTAACCTATGCATAACCTTTCATCATGTCCTTAAGAAAGTGAAACTCTAATATGGTGATGTTAAATGTTTAGTGATATTGTTTAGTCAAATACACTGCGTGTATTAGACATCTTCAAATCGATTACTATGTCTTATAAAAATATCATTAACTAGGTACCTATAGTTGTCTATGATACACAGTACACTGTTAAACACAAAAGATATTAACACTTATATGTATTTATATAGTAGCGATGGTGTCTCCTTGTCTAGGAGTTCTTTAGACAATTGAATATAATCTATCCTTTGTATAGAAGTGATACTTAATAAAAGACCTCTGTTCTGCAGATTATAAAGCAGCCCCTACATGATCAAGCCGCTCGTTTAAAACAGCGTGTCAAGCATGATTGATAATCTAGGAACCCGTTTATGCTTAAGTCAAGCCTTGACGGAGATTGATGGAAAGTTTAATGAGTCAAGCGGCTTGACGGAGCGCTTGATAGTCTAGAGTCTAGAGCAATTTTGATCAAGCATTCCATCAATCACCTCCTCGATACCCCAAATCCTGATTTGAAACCATGGTATCTACACAATACTGATTCACTACAGTCCAGGAGGAGCAGTTCACTAGTCGAAAC
>KZ651885.1:344147-361007 GCA_001010745.2 Gerris buenoi
ATTCTTCTTTATCAATAAAATCGACTACATTTGATTAAATCCGTCAAAAGTGTTTAAGAGAAAACATTTATTTATTATCTTAAGGTAGGTTTTCCAAGATGCGACTCCAGCGATAGACGCTCAAAGATAGTCGCTTAGCGACTAACCTACTTCTGAATTTACGTGGCAAGAGTCACTCAGCTAGGAAAACGGTAACATGCAAACTCATTAGAGGAGTCCTTAGCGATAGTCGCCCAGCGACTATTGCTTGGACGTCTATCGCTGGAGTCGCTTTTAGGAAAATAAAGCTTAATAGTGTATATTTTGTTTCATAGTTTTTAAAGGACAACGAATTGTCATTAGAGCTAAGATTGATAAGTCGCTAAGCTAAGATTGATTTTAATATTTACGGCAGATAGAAGAGAACCGTTCACCATTTTATTGCGGTGTTGACACAATAAGACTTTATGTTAAATATGACTTTTTTTTTTAGCCAAAATTCAATTTCTCTAGTAACCCAGTCTACCCTCGTATTTTAAAATAAAGTTCAATATTTCTTACTAGTAGTACGATCTTGAATTGTATTGAAATAAAAAAATAATAAATAGTATAATTGGAATTTTTATTTTAAAACTCACATCCTATGTGGTTATATTTTCAAATTCATATTTTTTGGCTTAAGCTATGTGACTTTACTAATGTGACAAATTCAACCTATGATAGGTACGCGAGGACACTGTGTGTATACAAATTAGTATAGTTTTTTTTTTATTATATCTGATTTTATAAACTATATTTTTTATGAGTATATTTGTAAAAGAAGCAAGCGTAGTTCCTTTATATTGAACGAGGTTAAGAATGAACGACCTTTAAAGTAGAAGAGGAAAAACATAGTGAGCGCGGGTGGGTTTTCTGAATGGGGGAACGATGACAAAAGGGTCTTTTATTTCTTTTTATTTGGGTTTCCTGGATGAAAAGGTAACATTTCGTTCTATTGCTAACAGGGATACAGGAATACGCAGGAGGTAGAGTGTAGATCTAGTCTCGATCCCAGTGTTTGACTACCCCCACCACTTCAACCCCCTAGCAACCTCTCTACACTTCCTGTATTCCTCATACCTCAAACACTCTTTTTTCGAGTTTTCATGAGATCAGCCGCTTTCTTTCCCATTAAAAAAAGAAATAGGGAAAATTTTCGATTTCTGATTTCAGTGCTGCCAATCCCCATTGCACCTTTTTGTCTTTAGAGTTTCTTCAACATTTCAAAGGATCTTGATATCTTGGAAAACAAGATTCTCAGAGAATTAACTTCTACACTTCTCATTCATTAAAGAGGAACTGAACTGTTAATGTTTTAATTCAATTTCTCGACAATTTTAGAATACATATTTAATTAAAATGCAATTTTAATATGTTATTGACAATTTAACATTTAAATTTCCCATTTAAAATTAATCTGATTTCTTCATAATCGCTAGAAAAATATCAGACTTCTAAGAATTTCTAACGTTAAAATACTTTTGACTAGATTTATTTTTTCTTTCATAATTATTATTAAAAAAATTAAATTATATTTTTAATATGAACCGTTTTTATTAATGTTTTAATGTATAAATTAACAAATAAATTTTCCATTTACAATATATTATTTAGGGTACTAGAAAAAAAGTGGGATTCAATCAAAATAATTCTTATGACGATTTATAAATAAAAAATGCTGAAGCCTTTTTCCTTAATTATTATTTATTAAATAAAACAACTTATTGTTTTTATACAACATTATTAACCTTTATTATATTCAAGGATAAATTAACATACATAAATAAATAGACCTGGAAAATAAAACAGTCAATTGATTGGTAAGATAACATCCCTTATATGATGTAATATTTATTATAGTGTTTACTCATGTTGTTTAAAGTTTGAAATTTAAATTATAACATGTATCAACAATTGAAGTAAAATATCGCATTTGATACGCAGGCTGAATTTAAAACTGAAAATTCAGGAAAATTAAAAATTCGCATATAATACGCACTCGAAATTCGGGGATTTTATATTTGCGTGTATTGTACAAAAAATGCAGTACATATTTTCTTTCATTGTTATTTAGGTATTTTTAAGACGATAACAAAAATAATTTTATTTGATAGCCCTTGTTAATGAAACTCTTCTGGATCCATAGGACGCATTAAAATTAATCCGTATCTTTAAGAGGAGTATTAGAATAGTAATGTATATGATGACAACAATTTGTAGAAGGTGGACGGGTTTTTGAAGATAACATTAAAATAAAAATAGTTCTCGGTAATGAGACCGCGGTATTTTAAAATGTTAAAATCAAAGTTTTTTTTTAGTTAATATATTTTGTTAAAATGCACACTTAATAATTATTTTTAAGTTGCTTTATTTTATTATAATATGAAATCAGATGGGAAGAGTCATTCTTTTGTTAAAAGAAACATTCACGTTCATATTTTCTAACACATAGGATGTAGATAGGTAGATCAGCAAGTGTAGGTAGTATTATGGTTATTTTTCAATTATCAACTTTTAATGATGTTGAATAATCAGTAGGCAAATATTTTCTCTCGCAAATATAATAAGCACCCTTATTTTAGAAGAAAAAAGAGGTAAAAATTGTGCATATAACAAAAATTGAAATTTTTATACATTTAATTACATTTTGTATACATTATTTTATTTTATACATTTTACATTTTTATTTTATACATAATTTTATACATTATTCATAATTTTATACATTATACATAATTTTATACATTAATTGTGTACATAATTAAAATTTGTATACATTTAATTAAATGTATACAAATATTGTATTCCTTAACCTCCGATCCGATCTTGGTGATGGATATATATAAAAAAATATAATAAATTATATAAACACTAATTATTATAAAACAGCTATAGCTAATAGCCTATTTTTACAACTTATATAGCACATTGTTAGATCATATATACAATTAAATGACAGATATCTCCATTATTATAACATTTTAAAAATTAAAGGTATTTTATTACATTTTCCTTTTCAAAATGTAAAAAATACTAAATTCAAATAAGAAATTAACTAAGTCCAAGTACAAACTATCCACATATTAAGTTGTTCAACATATTTACACTGATGATCTCATTGAGCTGATGAGTAATAATACCGATAATTTGTCCTGTAACAACCATAAAGCAAAATCCTGTAATAATTCTTTTGAACTGATCGAGACAGCAAATGAAACATTAAATATATTTATCATTTATAAACTCAAATTTCAATAATAAATACATATTTATCAAATACAATTTGAAATGTAGGTTTGAGTTCGCAACAAGTTCAAACAACATTCTTGGTTAATTACCGCGAAATTATCTTTGTGTATAGAAACACTAATTACGAATCGAAAGGATTTCTAATTAAAAAATACTTGCCATAGATCAAAGTATTTAATTGATATTAATATATACCTTTAATTTTTGTTATTTTTTTCATAATTCCAGTTGACCTAGAAAGCTTCATATTTAAAAAAAAAAAATTATTGTTTAGAACACTTTAAAGTTAAATTTTTTGATTGACATTTAAACTAAAATGAACCTTGTTTTAAATTTAATAACGCAAAAACAACTACAATGATGACATTTTTGTCCACCTTTGTTGCTTCGCATTTATTGGTCACTTCTCTACGAATAAACGTTTACAGTTAAACATTTAAATGGGACAGGTTTTGATTTATAAAGCTGGTTTAATGTAGCTGAATTTATCACGTGAAATAACAATTTTTATTACTTCTTATTATAGAAATTTTATTCTTTATTACTTATTACAGACCTTGTATTTTTATAATTTAATAAAGTAAAAATTGAACACAAAAGTTTAGTATTTAAAATATACGGGATTAAATTACGTTTTATAGCTATTTGACGGCTAACGTTTTTTTTATGATGGATGAAATTATATTAACAAAAACAATTTATTATTTATTGATTAATAAATTAAAAATTATTAAAATTATTTTTTATTTATTTTTTTTTACTTTCTAACTTCAATAGTATCACCCCTGAAGACTCAAATAAAAATAATCAATTTTAATATTTTGTTGAATTTACACGTTTTACGGTCTCACGATTTCAAAAGTGTTTTGTTTAAATATGAGTGTCACGTGTAGTAGTCTATGCAGATTCGTTGGTCCAAAGGTTTTGACCACTATGCGGCTATTTTGATAAAGTTTAGCATTTATGTTCAGAAGAACATAATCCTTTAGGGGAAATTTAAAATAGAGATTTAGCTCTTCATTTAGGAGCGCTATCCTTCAATAATCAATGAAAAACGTAGAAATATTCTATGAAGAAAATGAATTATGGGGGTGAAAAATAATTGATTACCTTGTAAGGTCATCAGAGTCGAGAAAAGTTGTAGTAAAAAAGTTTGACTTTCGTCTGTGCAGAGGTGTGGAGTGTGGAGCCCAATTTAGTAGTTTAAATTTAACGAACTATGAAATATCTACATGTTTCTTAAAAAACCATACTCTGAGGTACAATCAATAAATGTATTTTACCTCTAAATATACGAGTGGACGCTGAAAAAATACACTATGTTCCTTAACATGCAGTTAAAATAAAATGAAGTGTTTGTGTATAGTAGCCGATTACCTCCTGCCCTGTTTTAAACAGGACGTGTATCAGGTTTTCTCAGTCGACACACCTTGTCGATGTCTACGGCTTCAAGATGCAACCCTTCAGTCCCATTTTGACTTCACCTCCTCATTGGAAGACCAAAGCTTTTTTAGAAGATTTAATATTTCTTTATTTTTAAAGAAAGGTTCACAAATTGTTAGAATGATAGGTAGGGTTAGTTTATTTTGTATATTGTTAGAGAGGTCATTGAATTTACACAAGGTTTTCTAGTAACCTGTCTGAGAAATAAATGATAGAAGAGGGATTTAGTCATAAAAGAACATTTAATTCTAGTCAATTCAAGGTCCTTTTAATCTTTACATAACTGAGGTCATTAGTAACTAATGGTATACTACTAAACATATAATAATAATAGAATTGTATAGTAATAAATAGTACAATGTAATTGAATGGAACGAATTCAGTCAATGAATGTTTTTAGGTTTGGTAAAAAAAAAAGGTGTGCAAATTAGGGTAGCACATAGTCTATAAGTGTTTTATCATTGGTCGATTAGACTTATGAATATAAAATAGAATTAAATATAAGTAGAATGAAATACATCTCAACATTTGAATGAATACACTAAAAAAGATGCAATATGTTAATATTTTGAAATTAATAAATGATCATTTATGGACTAAGTATCCAATAAATTGTTTATTTTTCATTTATATTTGATGAAAAGTTATAAAATATGAAGGATCATAAGAAAAAACTTGACGGACAGATGCGAGAAATAATATCCCTAATCTCTGAAATGCCTATTTGTCTAGAAATGTAATGTTATCAAACATGTTCGTTCATCTGAATGGTCTCAATATTAGCGTGTTACCGAAGTAACACTTCGGCAAGTTCGAAAGCAATAGTTAGTACGAAATTTGCGAGAAGAAGCAGTGGTCTAAGGGCTAAATTTAATGACAATTTTTCTAAATAGAATTAGTAGTTTCCAAGAATATTGAATTTTAGAAAAAAGTAGATGAACAGGTCACTGACCAATGACCGTAAGACAGAGAAGAATTCTCTGTGTCTTGAACGCATATCTGTTAAGGAAATTTTGTATTTGGGAACACAAATTTAGAAAAATTAATGAACACAATGCTTCCATTTACCTTTAGTAATCTATGAATTAAAAAGTTGTAATTAATATCTCTGACTTGATATTGAAATAATGTATAAAAAGAAAGGAAGTAAGACTGCTAAAAAATGCCTTCATCTTGCAGGCATTGAACCACGGTTCTTTTTCTGGGAAGATAGCGAAAATTGATAAAAGATAGGAGGTTGAGGTTCGATTCCTCTTCGTGTAAAATTATTTTTCTCACGGCACTTCATTAGATTGTTACTCCCCTTTTTTAAAAAAATAGAGAGGATTAACAATCTATATACTCTTTTTACAATTAGTATTAACTTTTGACACCCATATTGGCCAACTTATATGAGGAAACTAATAAAGCCACTAGGCCTATGATAGTGGTGAGGCCAGTGACTGCTATTTGCCTAGATAACCTTCTCGAATTCAAAATCCAGGGCTCTCATTGGCTCCTTTTCACACTTTTCTCGATTTTCCGCATTGTCGAAAGTTATTGCTAGAAGAGTATACGAACAAATAAAGCCACCAGGTCTATGGCAGGGGTAGGGCCAGTGACATTGTTATTTGCCTAGATGGCCCTACCTTCTCGAATTCAAAATCCAGTGCTCTCATTGGCTTCTCTCCAAATTTCTTCGATTTACCGCACTGTCTGAAAGTTAATAAGAATTGTATAAAGAGTAAACAGAATGTTCTTCTTTAGACTGTTACTCCCCTTAGAAAATCAGAAATGTGATATTCCTTTGTCCCAAAAGTACATTGGACTGAACAACTTTGTAATTTAAAATAAAAAATCTAAAAAGGAATATTTAATGATAAATCTAGACCTATAGGCTTTGGCTAGAACTAAAGTGGGTTTTTGCCAAGGTTTTCTAATTAACCAGTGGATCCATATCGGTTTGTTATAGCGCTGCTATGAGAGGTCAGGGTAAACACATCTCAAGGGTTGTGTAAGCTGTATAATGATCTCCAGTGTTGCATACTATAGCCTTGCATCTCCACACCACAGTGTAAATATATCTTCAGCTTTTCTTTAACTATTCTTCTCCATTATATTATTTTATTTTTTAACTATTTTTACAGTAATAAAATATACATTTAGTTATATTTTTTACGCTTTTGTGTAATTTAATTTGTAAGTGCGATACAAATTGTTATTTTACTTCAAGACTACCTAGAAAGCCAACAATTTCACAGAAATTGTATTTCCGATTGTTATTAGTAGTTTTTAGGGATAATTTTTGTTCTCTGTCTGATTGTCGGTCTGCCTGCCGCATATCTTAAAAACTTCACATTTCAAGAAACGATTTTCACGATTTTAATGAAATTTTTAGGTCATAATTAACCCATTGTTGGTTCCAGTATACATTTATTTGAACATAATATCTTAAAAAGTACTCACCTGATTTTATGAAATTTTGATGGTTTGTCAAAAGTAGCCCGCAGATAGCCCCAAATTAGTTCTAACCGTCTACAATCTTTAGCTTTTGCTAAATAGTTACCTTTCTGTCTGTCTGTTGATCAATTTTTTGTCTGCCAATTATGAATTATAGTATCAATTTATCAAAATGTAAAAAGCGCAGGTGGTTGAAACTAATTTGGGGCTATCTGCAGGCTACTTTTGACAAACCATCCACATTTCATAGTAATCAGTTGAGTACATTTGAAGATATAGGCCTAAATAAATGTATGTTTGTGCGCATGTGCAAGATAAAATAATGGGTGCCGAAGGTTGAAACTTTTATGGGATGAACAATAGGCTAAGTATGACCAACTGTCAAAATTTCATTAAAATCGGAAGTGTTGTTTTTAAGATACGTTGGTTCGCAAAAATACGTTAATGGATTTTTCCAACTACGATATCTCGAAAACGGTAAGTCTCACTTAAAAAATGCGTAGGACCTTTATGTGGAGAATTATGTGAGAAATGTTTTTGGTAATAACACTTATTTTCAAGAAATGAACCGTTTTGCGTAAAAAGTGAAAAATAAGTAAATTTGGGACTTTGAAGAGGGGGGAGGGGGGACGCGCCCCCTCAAGAGGGGGGAACTTTACTGTTTCTTATTACTCCACCCCTTAAGAGTGTTTTCACAAAGTTTCAAAACTTTATAAATTATTTCCCCTATTATTCCTTATTTTCCTGGACTAGATAGCACCAAATTAATTTCAATCGTCTGCATTTTTTAACTTTTTCTTAATCGATACTTTAATAATAATTTTGACATTAAAAAACAGGGTAAACAATTAATAAATTGCCACTCTAATTGGCAGTCTATTTTATAATAAAGAAGACCACAAATTTACTTTCATATACCCTAGAATCTTAAATAAGAAGAAATAGGTTGCGATGCTAGGTGTACCCTGATATAAATGTTATAATGTGTGGAAGGTAGACCCTTAAAGAGTATAAAGAAAATAAAACACTACTTTATGTTCTGTGGCGACGTTTTGGCTTTTCCAGCCATTTTCGAGCTTATACTTTCTACTTTAGTCCTCCAGCTATAACGTTATAAAAAGTTAGAGCATTTACTAGTCACTTGGGGAACTGTTAGCTCGTATCCATTTATAAAAACGGAGTTGTGTTATAAAAAAAGAACGATTTAAGTAACAGAATCATACAGATTAATACAGTTACCCTTAAATTTATACAAATAACCCACTCCGTAGCGAAGCAACGAGAATCAAACTAGTTAATTATTAGGTTTTATTCATTTATTATGTACTACTTAATAAATAATTATTGTTCTTGTCAGGTTTTCAGATGCTTAAATATATTTCTATTAAAATAAATATAAATAAAACAAAAATAATAAAATATTTTAAATATTTTATTAAAGATTTCTACGAGTACCCTTTCTTATCTTCTATGTGTTTGTAGATGGATCCATTACGGGTAAAATAAAAAGTATAATCAATTTCTAGATATGGCGACGTTTCGACCGAAGCCGGTCATTCTCAAGCCTAAAAATAAACCATTTTATTTCTTTATATATAGGTTACATACACTGATACATATTTCAATGATTTCATCTTGATAAAATATATATGTCTCCATTATCATATTAGTATTTACCTAGCTAGATTCCAATTTCTCAGATAATATTTGTTATCATCTAGCTCTAGACAGCTTTTGATTTTATTATCAAAATTGTTTAATAATAATTTTTCTTCAGTGTATGATTCCTCGTTGTTCACATCCATGATGTAGATGTTCTAAGTTGTTGTTTGTTCTGGTGAGTAGGATCTCCAGAAGTTAATTTTCACAAAAGATTTCTACGAGTACCCTTTCTTATCTTCTATGTGTTTGTAGATGGATCCATTACGGGTAAAATAAAAAGTATAATCAATTTCTAGATATGGCGACGTTTCAACCGAAGCCGGTCATTCTCAAGCCTAAAAATAAACCATTTTATTTCTTTATATATAGGTTACATACACTGATACATATTTCAATGATTTCATCTTGATAAAATATATATGTCTCCATTATCATATTAGTATTTACCTAGCTAGATTCCAATTTCTCAGATAATATTTGTTATCATCTAGCTCTAGACAGCTTTTGATTTTATTATCAAAATTGTTTAATAATAATTTTTCTTCAGTGTANATCTGAGAAATTGGAATCTAGCTAGGTAAATACTAATATGATAATGGAGACATATATATTTTATCAAGATGAAATCATTGAAATATGTATCAGTGTATGTAACCTATATATAAAGAAATAAAATGGTTTATTTTTAGGCTTGAGAATGACCGGCTTCGGTCGAAACGTCGCCATATCTAGAAATTGATTATACTTTTTATTTTACCCGTAATGGATCCATCTACAAACACATTAAATATTTTATTTAGAAAGTAATATGACGCATTAATAAAAACTTTATTTACAGTATGTGTCATAATTTTTAATAGATAATAAATGATAATAAGTGATGATAAAAGTAAAGAAATGATAAATTTCATAAGGGGTTTTCCAGTACGAGTGGTCACCCACATTGATAATATGAATCAAATATTATTTTTAATAAATATTATCTTTATTATTATTTTACTGGTACTATCATTTTTTACATCCTCATTAAAGAGAAAGTATTCATTTTACTTTTATACCGATAAAGAGAAAGTATTGTGATGGTGAGAGATAAAATTGGATGGATTTATACGTTTATCGTTTCCTCTGAATCCATCAAGAAGTTTTTTTAAAAAACGAGTGTCTTCAAAAGCTTCCCTTAAGAACTAAACCAATTTTTATTAAAATTATAAACGGATTTTGATAGAATTTGGAATACGACATGATCTGAAAATTTATACTCGAAGTGAAATCAAGAAACAGATCATAAAATTGGTCCAAACTTAGGAAGTGCTAATCTCAAAACTTGAAAAAATATATATTTATATATTTTTCCTTCTCTAAATTCTTAGTTTCTTTTAATTTCTCTTAGGGCTTCATTTCCTTTTAATATTACCCCCTATTAATATGCTTCTTTTATATTAATATGCTAATTTTCTGTTTCTAATATATCTGTGTATGGGAGGTAAAGGGCACTATGTGCCAAATTTAAATTTTTCGGGAGAGCTACTTTAATGATTTTTTTACTTATTTTACCTCCCCAGCATGTTGGTTCATAGTGACTTTTCCAACAGGCTACATCCGTGAGATTTAGTTTTAGGACATCATATACTTGTACCTCTAAAAAAGGGGGGCAAAATGAATAGGAAACTGTTAAAACCTCAATTTCGTAAAAAATGGAGATAGTGCCCTTTACCTCCTTACTCTTACTCCCTTACTCTTTTATATCGATATGCTCCTCTTCTATGTATTTGTTTATTTATTATTATTGATGCGAGAAAGCTGTAATATGTGCTACACTAATTGTCAGAGTATTTCTTGGTCGATTCCCTATATTTTAATAACCCTTTTTCTTTAAATAGGAAACTTTTTTTTTCTTTTTTTCGTTGACATGAACATTAATATGAAGACTGATATTTTAATGTTAATGTTGTACTTACTCAATTATAAGTAAAGTTGTTTGCCTAAAGTCGTGTTAGGCTTTTTTTCTTGCCTGAGTCGAAGCAACATTCTTTAGATATGAGTCTAGAGAAGATACCGCCTACACTTCCCTTCTTAACATACTGATCTGTCTACGGATTGTTTTTTTGTTCACAAAACTTCGTGACCAAATATACCTTAATGGATCTGCATTTATAGTTATGTACAGAATACATTTCATATTATATTTCCTCAGAACACTTCTTATTACAGTTTGGGTCTTTTATTTTCTTTTATGAAGTGTTTAGCCCAACCCATACTTATTATCCGAGCCTTTTTTTTTTAATACCTCCTTCTTCCTTTATTCCTCGTATATAAGATTGTTAAATAGCTAGTGGTTATATTATACGTCGTTAGTACTCGCCATATATTTCACGACGATACTAATGCTTAGAACATTAAAAATTACAATTTTATTTTAGTTGTTCGTATACCTGAGATAAAATTCCATTCCATAAAAGAGTAATATTAAATATATTTCTGTCTACCTATATATTTACCTAGCATATTTATAAAGAGAACACTTTATAGCTTTGGCAAATTTAAGACAAGCGATAAATTTGGATTACATCTAATTTATTATCTTACATCGCGAGTATTCTCTGATAGGACAAGACGTACGATTAGTCTTCTAATCTGTATAGGGGTGTTTACAATAGCCCTTCTTGAAGTACAATTTATTTCCATACGTCTTGTCTGATAAGGGATGAGACAAAACGTACGATAAGTCGTCTAATCTGAAGGGGTGTCTACAATAGTCCTTCTTGAAGTACAATTATTTATCTTCCATACGTCTTGTCTGGTCAGGGATGAGACAAGACGTACGATAAGTCGTCTAATCTGTAGGGGTGTCTACAATAGTCCTTCTTGAAGTACAATTTATCTTCCGCACGTCTTGTCTGATCAGGGATGATACAAAACGTACGATTAGTCGTCTAATCGGTAGGGGTGTCTACAATAGCCCTTCTTGAAGTACAATTTATCTTCTGCACACCTTGTCTGATAAGGGATGAGACTAGACGTAGGATAAGTCGTATAATCTGTTGGGGTGTCTACAATAGTCCTTCTGGTCATTCAATTTACCTTCTAATTGACGTTTGTCCTAGTGTTGCGCACGACTCCAAGGATGGATAACGCTGTCCAACGAACTTAACCTGAAAAATATTTAAACTTAATTGATAAATGATTACTTTAATTAAAGGTACACGTATAAAGATAAGCGGGATACTGAAGATTAGACGATAGGTTAGAAAGCCTTGTCAAAGCCTGTCCACTGTCCACGCCTAATACGAGTATCTTACTTGACACGTTTTGTCTGATCAAACAATACGTACGATAAGTCTTTAGGTGTACGTGAAACGTGAACCCTCCTTCAGATAGATTAATTTATTTGTTAAAATAATAATAAATATAAAATCAGCTGTGTAGGCATAATGGTAAAACAGTTGATTAATTGATATTTTATTTAAATTAAAATTAATATAATATATATTCTTACATTCAGAATTTGCTTTTTTGCAATTTTATTTTTATTTTTTCAAATTTCTTTGGTAAAAAAAATAAAAAAAATAAGAGCAAGCAAACAATACAACTTGTTGTAGACAGTTTTTTTTTTTAAAGTTTCAAATATTCAATGTCATCTTTACAAATAAACAAGTAAATAAAAACAAGTAAACAAATTGAATAATGAATGAGATTTATTGTTAGTACTGACAAGTCAGCTTAATCTCCTATTTGGGATTTATTTTCAAGGCTATGTTTTTGTAAATAAATTATCAACGGTTGATTGGCCGAATTGAAGGTCAGGATACATCTTGATTTGCTTAACCAACAAGATGAATATAGATAAGAGAAAGTATTGTGATGGTGAGAGATAAAATTGGATGGATTTATACGTTTATCGTTTCCTCTGAATCCATCAAGAAGTTTTTTTAAAAAACGAGTGTCTTCAAAAGCTTCCCTTAAGAACTAAACCAATTTTTATTAAAATTATAAACGGATTTTGATAGAATTTGGAATACGACATGATCTGAAAATTTATACTCGAAGTGAAATCAAGAAACAGATCATAAAATTGGTCCAAACTTAGGAAGTGCTAATCTCAAAACTTGAAAAAATATATATTTATATATTTTTCCTTCTCTAAATTCTTAGTTTCTTTTAATTTCTCTTAGGGCTTCATTTCCTTTTAATATTACCCCCTATTAATATGCTTCTTTTATATTAATATGCTAATTTTCTGTTTCTAATATATCTGTGTATGGGAGGTAAAGGGCACTATGTGCCAAATTTAAATTTTTCGGGAGAGCTACTTTAATGATTTTTTTACTTATTTTACCTCCCCAGCATGTTGGTTCATAGTGACTTTTCCAACAGGCTACATNGTTTACATCCTAAAGGGAAGCCCTATCTTAAGTTGGTTTACACTTAATGTATATCTTATGTTTTGTCTGAACAGACAAAACATATCAATTAAGTTGTTAGGTGTAGGTCTAGGTAGATTTTCACGAGTCCTTCCAATTTATTGTCCAATCTTCCGTCTGCCACCTCATCTTTTTCCGTCCACCCTTAATTTGTGTATACGTTGACCAATTTGGTTTAAATTTAGTATGAATATTTATTACCAGAGTTGGTTGGCCATCGCCAGGCCCCTGATGAGTCGGACGCAACGAAACGATGCAGGAAATGGCGTGCGATGCCGAGCCAACATCTTAATGACGTAATGTCTGATGTTGAAACAGTTCCTATGTGTCACGCTTGCGTGGCACACCCCATGGTGTCTCTCACAAATTGTGTAGAACATTTATTTGTTTAATTTCCCAGGCCAAATTTGTTGGACGGCGTTATCCATTATTCATCCTCGAGTTATATTATAATTCTTGATCCAAGAATAATCTTGATTCAAAATGGCAGACAAAAAAGTGTTTCTTAGCAAGCACCAGGAGGCTAAAAGGAATCTATCTACTTTATTTTTATTTTATTTTTTTGCTATAGGTTCAGCGGTTCCAGAGGAGATATTGTGATGAGAATTTGGATTTTATATATTAAGATGAACTTCCTTATTTTGGATTTAGGCCCGATTATTTTAGCTAATTGAAATATATCTTTTTTAAACAAATTCCTTAACAAGAATAATAAGCATTGGAAATAAGCACAAAACAAAAATAATTATAGTCACACTCTCAAATGTTGCAGATGGTTTTTATGCATTTTTTTTTTCTTATTTTTCGTTTATAGGTCAATATGAATCAGTCTGTTGCCTCGATATAATTGTTTTTTTGTACGCACAAGACATATGTTGCGAAAAAATTGGTTATCTAGTAAATTTGTTATCGATGCTTCTTCTAAGAAGAGCAGATGATCCACGATCTAGTAACATCCTCCAGATGCGTTCTAAATCATTTTAAAAGTCCATCCAGCTGCTCTTAGGTTGTTAACATCCATGAACAGCTGTTTTCCATCACCTGGCCGGTTCCTTTACCTGGACCTTAATACCAATTTCTTTTCTTTCTTTTACTTTACCTTGAACCCGTTCGCTCAACTCTACCCTCGAAATTTTTTTCTTTTTTTAACATATTCGAGAAATAATGCTTCTTCTTATTAAGGCTAATGACACGAGTCCTTAAACTATATACAAGTTAAAACATTAGATGACGCAACAACAACTGAAATTTAAAATGAAACTAAAAACCAAATTGTACTACCCAGGTTAGATGACCTGTTTGTTGTAATATAGGGGTCGCTAACTCCAGGCAGATGTTTCCGTAAAACACCTGTTCAGCAATATTAATTATTATTTAAATTAATTTTCTTTTGTTTTACTAAAAAAAAAGTAAATAACCTTCATTTCGGTCAAACAACTACAAATAATTTTATTTTAAAACATAATATCAAATATAAGTTTCGTCCTGGTTTTTTAAAAAAAGAATACAGAAGTGTTTGAAGGACTAACATAGAGGTTTAAACTTTCTCATACACAATACACTTCTTGAGAGAAAAAGAAAGAAAGTATTATGGTTGACACAAAAGTTTAATTTTAACATTTTTGAAGTTTTAATAGTCCAGGAGATAGCGTGCTTAAAAGTGTCTGACTAACATCAAGCTAGAATTTTGTGTACAAGATAATCTTTTTGACCTTTTTAGGGTTTTGTAGATACTTCTCAAAACCCTTATGCCGAGGGTGATGTGTCTGTCTGTCCGTCGCTCTTTGGCTCATAGCGCCCGAACCATTTAAGCTAAAATGCTGAAATTTNAAGTACTTCCCTGTGATTTTTAAGGATATGTGGTTGGTCAGGTTTTCCGCGGGAAACATATGGGGAATAGGCATTTGAAAAAAACAAATCGGTGAAGAGCGGCCATGTCCCGCCAATTATGGCGGACAATGTGATTTTCATGATCCTGAGTAGAAAATTAGTTAGAAGGCCGAAAATCAAGTTGATGTTAGTTTGTCACTTGACAGCTGAACACTTGATTCAAAGCAATATTTGAGTAACTTGATTTTTGGTCAACTAACTAATTTTGTACTCAGGGATATGAAAATTAATATGTTCACCAAAAAGGACCGAACATGGCCGCTCTCCACCGATTTTTTTTTTTTTTCAAATGCTTATTGCCAGGCTATGTCCCACATCTGAAATTTGAAAACCACCTATTCTTTCATATTCCTTGCAAACCAAAGACTCTAAACTCTATAAGATTGACTTGTGAATAAAATTCTAGCTTGATGTTAGTCAGACATTATTTTTGCACGCTATGGATCTAAAAACATTATAACTTGAAGTATTTTAATAGCGCAATCATTTATCGATTTGAATATACTTGTTTTAAGGATCCCTGATTCCAATAAAAGAGGTTTTTTAAAAAATTGCTTAGTCAAAACTACCGCACCGATTTCAATTAAATTTTGCATCAATATTCACAAAAGAATTATATCTCATGGAGAAATCAAGAAATGACTTTGGAGCGTTGCTCCCCAAAAAACTCAGAAGAAAATTATATCTCGTAAATTTAGATTAAAATATTTTCATTTTTGTAAAAATGAGTTAGTTTTGAAATTGATAATAATAATTCTACCCCCGCTGGAATCGAGTCCGTATAATGTAATAACTTGTGAAACATTTTATGAAACAATTTTAATTTTATTTTAGGTTTTATGGGATTTAAATTTCAGTATCAACGATGTATGTATCAAAAATTTTAGTTCGAGAGATTTTTTTTACATAAAATGTTATACCTACTTTACACTATGACATATTTTTTCCTGATGATACAATTAACAACTTTGTCAAGCTCTAAAATATAAGTTATTTCGAATGAGAGAGAGTTACCACTCCCGCTAACTACAAAACGTCTTTACTGGCGCCACCTAAATGCAATTTATTTAAATGTGCGTGTAGATCTGCGTTTGTGTGTAGGTAAGATGTAATATAACTCTTAATTTTTATTTTTATAGTGACATCTGGCCTACGTAAGAAATACACCCGTATGTAGAGACAGCTATGACCTTTCGTAAGCAGGTCTATATTTGGTCAACAAGTGGATAATTCTACAAAAAGAGATATCTTTACTCACGTACTCAGTTTTAAAAACAGTGATAATCAAATTAAACGAAGAGACATAATTTACAATCAAATTAATAATATACGTACGTAAATGAGTAATATACGTGGCGCCACCTTACAACATCAGTACTAAACATATCTTTATCTATTCACTGTAATCACCTGGTGAGTTTTCGGTGAATCATGTATTAACAGTCTGTCTTATCAGTTTCCTAACAGCTGATAATGTATTAGTCAGAGAAATTTGAAAGAAATTAAGTGATTTTACTTTACTATTTTGCAATTAAATATTATTTGAATGATAAACTTGAAAATGTTTCCCAAATTATATAGAGCAAGAATAAATTAAAATTTAATTATCTGTTACTAAATCAATTAATTTTTAAATAAATTATATCTATCTATATTATTAAAAAAGTTTTGTAAACAAACAATTTCAGAGAGAGAGTGATATATAACTGTTTGATAAGAGTGCGTTAGGAGATAAGGG
>KZ651885.1:361477-382061 GCA_001010745.2 Gerris buenoi
AGTTGATTCACTTGTGTAGGTTCAAGCAAATATGATCAGGATTAGTTTTGAACAATTTATTTATTGTGATTTCTTAGGCACTTAATTTATTTTCTAGCAACGTAAGATAATGGGGAAAATATCGAGAGTTTTACGTACGGTCGAGGGCCACACAATATTGTACTGAGGGCCGCATGCGGCCCACGGGTCGAGTAGTGAGTATCCCTGGTCTAGAGTGTCTCGACATGGTAGCGGTCGCGCAGCGGCTGCTTCTTGGGGGTTGGCGAGCAAAGCGAGTGGGGGGCAGAGCCCCCTAGTAATAAATAAATAAAATAATATTAAGTGTTCAATAGGTGATTGTTTACTTTTTGTTTTCAATTTTAAGTTAAAATAACCTCTATATTGTTATCTAAATTATTTTGAGTTACAATTACTACGTTAGTAGTAAAAGATAAAAATTATGTCAAAGAAGTCCAAACTTGACTTCTGTTAACTAATATACCGTGATATACCTGTTTTGTTAATTTGATAACAACACTGTTATCTTGCAATGGTTATTCGAAACATAGCTAATTCACTTTTGTAATTCACGTATGTGTTGGGAATAATTACGATTTGGTTGCATATATGACTGTAAACTGTAAAGCATTAAGATATTAAGTTATTCAAAATTTGCGAAGTCAAAATTATAATTATTTTTGTTACCTAATCCGTATTGTTTGTGTAAAATACGGAAACCTTAACCACCGATTACTCGAAAATTGTGTTAATTAAGTTAGAAATCAAGAAATCATATATGTGTTAAGACGTTAAGAATATAACTACGATTTTATGTAAATTTGGTTTGCACTTTTTTTTATATCTGTGAAGCATAGATAATTTTCAAAGTCGTTCCAAATGCAATGTTAGTTTTATCACATATGGATATGATTACTGTATGACATGTTTTTATGTGATTGTATGGAGGTAAAAAGAGGTCGAGTAGTCTTGGTGGAGTTGTATAAGAACTAAGAACCACACCCTCCATTGTTTTCTTACCTCGTTGATTTCTCTGAATGTCCATCTTCTCTTAGAGACCTATATATCGAGGCTCTCTTATATCTTTTTAATTCTACAACTCGTAATGCAGTGTTACCACTTAAACAAATCAACAGAATCATTTTCAAGTGTTACTTCAAAGTAAATAACACTTTATACAGGTCTATTTTTAGTTTTATAACCTCTTAAAAAAATAACCAGTTTATAATCATAAAAATTTTTAAGATGTGTCGTTCAAATGAAGAAATTTGTATTGTATTTCTGAGTACTGATTTCAACTGACCTCTACTTAATTTTGAACATAAATATTATGTTATCTATTTGGATATCGGCTGTGAATCAAGTGGAATTGATGATAGAAATCTTTATGAAGATATCTTAGAGGCGGTGATGGCTGATTAATTAATTTACTTTGCTCAATTTGAAATGACCGCCATATCGTATAGGATTAATGCAGAGACTTTAAAATGAGATGTCACAGTGTTGGGGGTCTACATTTAAGATTTTTGAGTGACCCCCAAAATCCCCAATTTTTGTGGGAGGGGCAAAGCTGCCCGATTCACAAAAAAGTAAATTTGTATGCCTTACAAATATTTTCATTAGTTTGGCTTTTCTTCGCTCATATCTCTGCACTTTTGTCTATCCCAATATATACTTACCGTTATGTAAATAAATGTTAACTTATTTTATTTACCTATCACATTGTATTTATTATCTTTTATCAGTAATTTTAACTCTTATTTACCGCTTTTAAATCTTATTTACCTTAGTGCCTGTTTGCCTTTTTAAAGTGAACATCGATAGCACTTACCAAAATGTTGAATCCCAAAGGAAAATTCTTTTTTTAATTCCTTGAAGAAGGGTATAAAATACTTCAATTTTTAATATGGATTAATCCTCATTATCCTCAATTTTCGTTTACTTTAGATATTTAACCCAAACAATTAAATCAAATTTTAATTTATATTCTTTTATAAGAGCTCCACCCGTCCTTTGATCCCTGTAGTAAGCGGAAAAGGCTATTGAGAAGAAACATATACTCACATATAAATTCCCACAATAATTTAAGAGAAAGTACAACCATAAGAGGTGGGTATACTCTCTATACTCACTACTCAGCTTATTGATTTAAACAGGAATCGTCTTTCGTTTTAATGTAAAAAAAATGTGTTCAAAATTCCCAGTTTAACAATGATAAAACAATTTCTTTTGCGGTAATATCTTTATTATCTTATATTTTTAGTAAAAATTTGTATAGTTAGTCAATTATATTTTATTTCTGAAGTCTCAAACTCAGGAGGTGAAAGGGGAATCAATACTCTTACTGCTCCAGTCCTTCCGTGTTATAAACAGAATTCAAAGGGTGGTTGGGACCTAAATGGCAATCAATTTCTTAAAATGGTTTCTCCAATCTGAAGAGATTTGGGGAATGCCCCATGGCTGTTCAATGTTTAAGAGCCCATGTTCATTTCCTCCTTCATTTCCCTTCGCCTTGGTAATTTCCCATGTAAGTGAGGTTTTTTTATTTTTCCTTGATAAAAATATATTGCTTAGGAATAGATAAAGACATTTCCCTTCAAATAACAACTTTCTTATAATAAATCTGATTGATTCCAATCAGTAAAATTTAATGATTTATATGCTGTTAAAGCCCATTATTATTTTTTACCTCTGTTTTTTTAATCATTAAAAATTGTTTGGACTTCATTAGGTGTATTAAAGTATCAATTTAGCATTATTTAAAAAGCGCAGACGGTTAAAATTATTCTGGGGCTATCTGCGAGCTACATTCTACTTTTGGTGAAATTGGTGTAAATAAATGTATGTTGAAACGCATGTGGAAGAGAAACAAATGGGCGCATAAGGTTGAAACTTATATGGGACCAACAATGAGCTAAATATGACATACCATCCAAATTACAACAAAATCGGACGAGTAGTTTTTAAGACGTAGGTTCGCAAACATATGATGTGTTAATTTTTGCTTAAAACTCATATTCTTGTTACTTCCAGTCTTCACTAAGATTCTTCTAAGTCTTTCTATGAATCCCCTCTTAGCTGTATTACAACCAAGAGTGTCATCATCATGGTTTCTAGGCTGAAACCTGGTGGTGCACTCTTTCGAGGAGCTTCCATTTGTTTAAATAATGCTGGGTGGACATTGAGCGTGGAGCCCGGTCTGGGAAAACTGTGGTCAGAAGCGGTCACCCATCCATCTTCTGACCCTGCTCGAGGCTGCTTAACTTGCCTTACTAGGTGAGCGCTCTAGCCTTCCGAGCCACCCAGGCATCACTTTAATTACTTTATTAATTATTAAATAAATCTATTTTATGTATATTAATATTAAATAAAATTTAAAATAAAATAAATAAAAATAAAATAACTCGGGATATAATAAATCAATTAAATATTTTTGTAAATTTTAGTTTTATCAAATTTTATGGTCTGATGTTCGAAGTAAGCTGCATGAGTGGCTTTACCAATTAACAAGATCTAGTATAATGTTATAGATAATAGCGAACAAAATATCTATGTATAATATCACTAGATATAAGATATGAATACTACAGTGCGTCTTTACCTAACTCTAACAAAATATCTAACAAAATATTCGATATATTTCAATATAATATTAGGAATGGAGATGTAATAATATATTCCAACAGTACGAGATCTTCTTCTTCATCTCTGCAGGATATTTCCATATATTGGTATTTGCAAAGTTTGAAAGTAGAACCTCAAATAAAAAAAAATGTTACTCTTCAGGCGTTGCTCAATATGAAATACTAAAGTTTTCTTTATAATACTCCTGTTTTTTTCTTTTTTAGAGTTTTCTCCGCTTAGAACTGTATATCATTGGTCTCATACTAGAAGAAAATAATGTATATATTTTTATATATATATTAGTACATCCTACGTAAAGCAAACCCTTCACTAAAACTAAGAAAGAAACTTTAATATCTTAACATTTATTTAGTAACATTTGAACAACACATACTAGTGTATGTGTATATTGCTGTAAAGCTAAAATCTTTACATTTTGTACCTACCATTTGAAGAAAAGTTATATTTTACAGTACATCTAAGATCTTAACTTTAATTTCTTAATATTTAGTAGAATTTGAAAAACCTTTATTTCCATTTGAAGAACATATGTTTTAAAAAAATGTAAAAATAAAATTTTTATATTTAATACCATTTAAAGAAACATATTTTACCGTAATCAGTGTATATGACTGCTCTTAACCTGTTTTGAACTGGACGTAAAAAAGGAGAAAATTATTATAATCAATAAAATATAATCTACAGTCATATATAAACAGTGCTTTTAAGAAATTTGCTTCCGCGCTAAATTAACTATCTTATTTATTGTTTGTCTCCAAATACAAATAAAAGCTGTTGGATGTTATGATATATTTTTTTAATAAAAAATGTAATGTTTACTTGAAAATGTATAAATTTTATTTATTATTTATTTTTATAAATTGTAAATACTTACTCAATAACTCTCACTTCTCACTCATATCGGAGTAATAAAATCACATACTTACACAACGCATAACAAATAAATAAATACAAGAAGTAATTGACTGGAATATTTAAATTTGTCATAATACGTAGTTATTAGCGACCTTTTTTTTAAAAAAAAAATCATAAAAAGGAAATACGTTTACCAAACGTCTTAAGTTTGCTTAAATAAAATTAAATCAATGAACCAATTATAGTAATAATTTTCAATCACGGACAAAAATAGCTTTCTTTAATTTATTATTCTAAATACAATATATTTATAGAACTGAGACCATGGATAATTTATTCTTTTTAATAAATAATATAGTGTATTTTATGTTCAAAGTGTCACTCATTTATTTTTTAAGATGTTACTACATTTATCATTTAAAATGGTTTTACTAGGTGGAGTATATTTGTTATTTCAAATATAAGTAATGTTGTCTTAATTTTTCTTTCTAATTAAAACTAAATTTGTATAATTTATTCATTTTATTAAATAAAAATAATACTAATATATTTTTCCTATTAAATCAATTTAATTTTACTACGTTTTTATTAACTTGGTTTCTTGTTTGTTTGTTTGTTTGTCCGGTACAAATCTTGCAATCGAATTTTAACTAACATCCCGAGTAGCTAGACATTTGAAACTTTCAGAACAGCTCAGAACACGATGACAATGCATTATTTTAATACTTTTAGTCATTTTTCAGCAGAATTTAATTCGTTTTCAGCAAATTTGCTGAATGAAAAGTTAGTTCGGAAAAAATCCGCAAGTTATTTTATTTGTTTTGTCATATCCCATAATATTTACAATCTTCATTTTGACAGGTTTCAAATTTATGATTTTTATAAATAAGAGATAAACATTAAATGACAGCAAAACAGGAAATATATCGATTATATTATTTCAAATATATCGATGGCACGGTTTAAGAAAATTTAAAAACGTAGTATATAAAAAGTTCTTTTTATCTTGCAATTATTATGTATTATTACAGTATCTCAATTTTTTCGTATCAATGTATATTTCTATAGGTAGTATGTTTTCGTACGTGTTTACGAAATAATCACATATTTATATTTGAAAGCCCAGTGAATGAATGAGACATAAAATGCAGAATTCCATGTCAGTAATTAATCAATTATTTCTATGTACCGGTTCCGAAACTGGGTACGTTGTAGGTTATTTATTTGGTACATAGGAATTAGTTTATAGAATTTTAATTATAAATTGTGTTAAAGTTTACGTTATGAGATCTTAACAGGGAATAAATTAGAGTCAAAATTACATAATAGGGCTTTCTACATGTGATTTCTCAAAACCAAAAAAATCAGGAGTTGAAGAATTAAGGGTGTATATAAAGTTGGCGCACCCCAGGTCATAAATTTATTAACTTCCAAGGCACTGATTTCTCTCAAGTGCAGTTGATTTTTATTTTAACAAATAATATTTCTATCTGAGTCCAGTGACCTGTGAGTCATACTATAAATGGAATAAATGTCAGAATGCTACATATTATATACCCCGCAAGGAGAACTTAAGTGGTGCTTTCTAAAAGTTACCAGATAATTGATTATATATGCAATGGTTATGACATTGATAACAGCAACGATAAACTAACCATTATTTCATATTTGAAAACCAATTGAGTGAATGAGACAGAAAATGCAGAATTCCATGTCAGTATTTTAATAACTGAACTAAGTTAGAGGTTTTTCTATATTATTCTTAAAGAATCTGTGCGACAAAATTGTGTTAAGGTAAAGTGTCAATGCGACGACTAAAGCTGCTCTAGCGTATGTAGCCGCGCGGCTAGAGTCACTTGCTCAGCATTCAATCTCGCGACTTAAGTCGCACTGGTCTAGCCGCTTGTATAGCTTTAACTGTAGCTTAGGTAAAGTCTTGGAGGAAACAGCACTATTATTATCGTCTCTTCTTGAAGAAGAGGAAGAAGAAGAGGTACTAAGAGTATTTGCTGCAGCGTTTAAAAAGAAGAAATCCTCATCCAATGTACTCGACGAGACACAGGGGTGGATTCATTGAAGGATGATTTGTGCTTAAGTCATTGTTTTAATTAAAAATTGATCAATTTAATTAAATTTTTGGAACACTCATTGAAAGTGAACTAATTAAACAGTCTTGTGGTAAAGTGATGCAGCCTGTCAGCCCTTCTGAAAAACTGAGACTTACACTCGGATAGACAATCTAATAGTAATAATGATGATTACTGTGCCTTCTTTCAAAAATGGAACGTAGCATTTTTTTCTTTTAAATTTGTCATATAAATATAAAATATATAGATTAAAATAGGAAAGACATCATGTTGAGAGGTTAAAGAGATTTGGGTGCCCCTCACATTAACTTTTTTGCATTTTGTAATATCCGTTTTTGCATCAGGAAAAAGACAACACACTTCCAGGTGATTATCTTACTACTAAAACTAACAAATATAATGCTACATCGAAGCCCAGGTAATCTACTACATATGCATACGCCCAAGATTCCCAAAATCGGCCTGTATACAGCTGCGTCTCAAAATAGAGATCTGAAGATGGAAATTGTAATAAGAGAAAACTTATGAAATGAAGAAGAATCCATAATTGGTGCATTTTTTTTTATCAAAATATTAAAAGACTTTAATTATATGTGCCAGTTTTTTTCCATTTCTATACATGATGCCCCGTATAGGGTAGTTCAATAAAAAAACATCCTTTTTGGAGGATTTTTAGGTTGTTTGCCAAATGTAGCCCCCAGATATTAATTTAACAACCTGCACAGACAAAAGACAACATAAAAAAAGACTTATTTGGACTCAAGGGACCTGAGAAAATAGTATAGAAAATAGAAATACAATTTTCGCGTCATACCAATACTTTCTCTTTATATTCTTCGTATACGAGTATAAGAGATAGTAAAAAGACACTGTCCGCATTCTGAACTACATTTTAATTTTAATTTTAACTACATGCCAATAAGCAACAAAGCTGTAATTTTAGTTGTGAAACTATAACTTTGTTTTGTTCTTAACAACTTTACTTTGTTTAAACGAATGCAAAACTAATTCTTTTGTGTTATTTTTATCTATCTTTTGTTTTGTTTGAGTTTTTTTTCTTTACTTTTTTACGTAAGAGTGATAGAATTAGCAAGGATTACAAATGGGACGAGAGAAGACAAAAGGTAAAGATCTTTAGGGTATTGTTTTTGTAGTTAGTTACAAGTTCATTTACCTTTTAAAGTGTTTCTTTTGTGTGGGTCTCTGTTTTTCAAATGATAAGGGATTACGGTAAAAATGTTGTTTTTTTAAGGAAGAGATAACAGTGTTGTGTTTAGAAGTCATTAAGAAAAGAAACATCTCGGCTTTGAGTTTACAGTTCTGTGGAGAATGAAGATTGTTTAACTTTATGTACGTCTCAAAAACATTGTATGAGATTAGACTAATCTACATAGCTTTAGAGCACTACATTAGGAAGTCATATGAACGTATTATAATTACTAGCATTTTGGCCAGCACTATGAGCGAAAGCTTTCCTATGTATGATAATTATGTAGATATCGTATTATCTATCTGAATTGAATAGAATTTCAGGATAGCGAAAAAGTTTTAGATAAAACGACGTTTCGGGAAATGTATTATACAAGAATCACTCTTTCGATTGAACCTCATCTCAATGTAACACTATATTTTCATTTTCATTTATTTTACTTTTCATTATTGAATACAGATTTACATTTATAATTAAACTATACTCTTAAAACAATTTGTCGAGAGGGGTAATATTTTGTGAATGCCGAAGTTTCTAACCGATTACGGGGGGCCCTATTATCAAGGGAGTGGATTAGAAGGGCTTGATTAGAATAATTAGCTTCTGATTGAATTGTCTATTGCAGTGTTACTCAACCTTTATACCCTTGGGGAACCCTAAGATCAATGTCGCTCATCTGAGGAACCCCTTCACCATAATTATTTAATTAATTTGTATCATTACTATACTAAATAAGTGATTTTAATTTTTACTTCCATGAAAATGGAAGTATGGTGATACCCTCGAAAACGTGATTCGGAGATCTCTGTAAAGGAGGGATCTTATGAACCCGGGGATATCATTAAAATCCGTTTCATATACATATTTGTCTGTGCGTACGTATGTACATACATACGTACGGTCTACTTTAAACCTTTATACATGACATTGCTTCAAGGAATCGTATTGAGATGCAGTTTTTGAGCACAATCGGACAAGCGGTTAATTAATGGTGGGGGGTCCGGGGATCCTCCCCTGGAAAATTTTGAAAATATGACCTCTCAAATCAGCGTTTTTATGCATTTCTGAGGTGAAATTGAATATGAGGTGAATGTAAAAAATATTTACTAAAAAAAAAAAGCAGTATTTTCTTTTTGAAGTGAAACTTCTTTGGCGGCGGTAGAGTGAATTTTTTCATTCAATGATATCGCGTAATGAAGTTTACAATTCGAGACTTGTCTCTTTTTCCGATGTGTGGATTTCACACATGAAATCATGTGTGGGAATTCCATACCGGTACTTTTTTTGTTCTTATTTATTTATAATTTTATTTTGCTGCCTCATTTCATTAAAATTTCTCGTGGAACCCCTAGCTATCCTTCATGGAACCCTAGGGTTCCGTGGAACCCCGGTTGAGAAACGCTGGTCTATTGGATTAATAATCCGTTGCTCACCAACCCAAGGAGGGTTTATATAATACTAGCCGGATCGGTGCGCGAAGCCACCTTATCCGTCTAGAAGTTGGCGCTGTGTGTAAATAATAATTAAAACAATATACTAAATACATCATTATTGTATAATGATTTCGTATTTTAGTAAAAGTAGGCTGTATTATTTTTTCATGCGTTTTCAATGATTCTATTTTATACTACCTTCAATTTTCAATTTTAGTTACAATGAGTCTATGTAGAAAATTTAAGTTCTTTAAATCCACTGGAAGCTAAGATAATAGAATTTGATTAAATCCAAGATGGCGGCCATATGTTGAAATGGAAGTCACTTTAATTTTCTTCTTTAGCTATCATAGGTCTGTGTACCAAATTTCAGATCTCTAGGTCCCCTAGAAGCTGAGATAATAGTGTTTTATTAAATTCAAGATGGCGGTTGTAATTCAATATGGTGGCCATATGTTGAAGTGATAGTACCTTTAATTTTATTTTTTAGCTACCATAAGTCTATGAACAAAATTTCAAATCTCTAGGTCCACTGGAAGCTGAGATAATAAAATGTGAATAAATCCAAGATGGCGGCTATAATTCAATATGGTGGACTCATATCGAAATCAAAATGACCCGACCTTTCTATTTATGGTACACTCTATCTATGTACCAAATTTCAGATCTTCATGTCAATGGGAAGTAGGAGATTACTGATGAATATATCCAAGATGGCGGCTATAATTCAATATGGCGGACACATATCGAAATCAAAATGGCTACAATTTTCTATTTATGGTACACTCTATCGAGGTACCAAATTTCAAATCTTTGTGTCAATGGGAAGTAGGAGAATTTTTGATCAGTCAGTCACTGTCACTGTCACTCTTAGTTTTATATATATACTAGCCGTTAGGCCCGCGGTAACGGGCAGAATAATAAATATGGTTGAGAAAAAGAGCTGAGAGATAATTAGTTATAATTAAAATAGATATTTAAAGAGATATTTACTGTTTAAATACATAGAAAGTTTTATGCAGTTATAATTAAAACATTTAAATAGGAAGTTTTGTGCTCCGATATTTGTTTCATAGCTTTGGCACAAATGGTTTGGTATCTGGCTCACATTCAGTAGCCCCGGGTTCGAACCGAGGTTACGGCACATCAATTTTTAACGTTATAAATCATTTAGAGGTGCGTCGTCGTCGTTGTTGTCGGGACACTACTCGATTATATAACAGATAGATTATACAAACGGGGTTAGTGTGATCATTTACAGTATAATCCTTAAAATTGACATATACGCAACCGAATCTCGAAACAATTTTTTTGTCCGTGAACATGTACTGTAGGTTACTTGTGGCAGTCCAGTCCCTAATTGTGGGGTGTTTATTGTTTGTATACTGCCAATTTAACCACTTACCTAATTATAATTCTTAACTTTAATCTCTTCAAATACTATTAACATTTATAGCTCAAACTATTTCAAAACAAAAATTAAAGCTCTGATCATACTTTGTCTTGGGACACACATGGGTATGTGTCCTTTATGGTGTCCATCTATATTTATATACTTTGATGTAAAATAATGTATTGCAATGAGTATCTACTTACATTATCATTGAATCGATATATTATGAGAATAGAGGGATAAGAAGGATTAAGAAACAATAAAAACAAACTAATTGTAAATACTGTCAGGTAGTTAAAAAGAATAAGTAACAAGTTTTTAAGCTGTGCGAATGATAAATGCAAATGAGATGGACAAACTGAGCGCCACCTTGATTTCCTTATTTAGTCTCCTCCTTAGCTTTGTTATTATGAATTCAAGAGAAGAACTAAAACTAAAAGATGCTTAGACATGTATTATGTCTTCCTAGAGATTTATATCTAAGTACTTCCTTCAATTAGACATCCTTTGCTTCTGCGTAGGCATTTAAGACTGAACTCGTGTTTAGGATGCATTACAAATATGGTTGTTGGTTGAGGTTAGATAAATTTATAAGATTTATAAGTAATATATAATGTATATATGTATATATGCACAGTGTGTCTCTAGACAGTGTAGTGAAATAGTAGGATTGCCGACAATATAGAAAAATTTTATTTTGTAAAATAGAAATATGGTATTAGTCCAGGGATAGCGTGCAAAAACGTGTCTGACTAACATCAAGCTATAGAATTTTGTGTATAAGTAAATGTTTTGGTGCATTTTAAGAATATTTGGTGGGCTAAGGTCGTCTGCGGGACATAGCTTGGCAAAAGGCATAAACTAGTGGAGAGTGGCCATGTCCTGCCAATTATAGTGATTAGTGTGCTTTTCATGATCCTGAGTTTAAAATTAGATAGAAGACCGAAAATCAAGTTGATCTTAGTTAATCCCTTGATATGTTAGTTTTTTGCCTTTAGCTTGGCAAAAGGCATTTGAAAAAAACAAACCAGCGTAGAGCGGCCATGTCCCGCACTTTTTGGTTGACAATGTGATTTTCATAATCCTGAGTACGAACTTAGTTAGTAGACCAATAATCAAGTTGATGGTAGCTCGTCACTTAATAGACTAGGTAGTCAAATATTACTCCAAATCTAAGGTCTCCTATAAAGTGACGAACTACCATCAACTTGATTATTGGTCTATTAAGTTCGTACTCAGGATCATGAAAATCGCATTGTCCACCAAAAAGGGCGCGACATGGCCGCTCTCCACCGTTTTTTTTTTTTTTTTTTTTTTTTTTTTTTTTTTTTTTTTTTTTTTTTTTTNGACTGCTTCCCACCTTTCTGTATGGAATAGATTGTCATACATTCTATGTGTACCGAATACATTGTGATACGTTCTAAAGAACAACATTTGTTTATTTTTCCAAATTCCAAACTTCCTCAACCAAAAATACGTCCCAGACGTCAGGAAATATAATTGTTTCATTTATTTCTCAGGATACATTTAGATTTTGATTGATTTACATCTTTCGTTTGTGCAGACGCTTAGAGCATGAACTACACAGTTGGTTTTGATGAAATGCGGCATACATGTTAAAAATAAGTATATCCCGATGTGAAATCACTGAATATTTTAGCCCAAAATTTGAGGGCACAATCGCTTAAAAAAAATGTCACGTCTCGAACGCATTTTCGACAAATTTGTTTAAAAAATGTATTACATTTAAATAAATATCTAACAACATATATAAATATAGATTTCCCTGGAATTTTCAAGGTACTGATAAAATTCAAGTTAATTATTATCTTTGCACCACAACTAATTGGGTAAATTGAAATTTAAATTGGCAATGCAAGTAACCCACATATCAATGGTCTTATATTAATTTTAACCTTCTGTGTACATTTGATTATGTGTGCCGCACTAATTGGCAAAAGTTTCCTCATTTCTGTAGCCAATTAAAACATTGCAAGGATGATTTTTAATATATAGAAAAAGCTAATCATTACAAGATGTGGTATTGTATTGTTATTTATTGATTATTTATTACATATCTCTATTTTATTCATTGTTATCTTCTGTTAGGTACGAGTAAAAACAACAAATGATTAATTGAATAAGCATGATGTAATACATAAACAAAAAATAATAAAAAAAACTTGGTTGAACAAACTTCCTGCCTGTAAGATGCGAGCTTATTTACTTGTAAATAACCTTGAATAAATAACTTTATACCTAGACGGTGCCATAAGGAACTTAGTTATTTATATTACTCATAATATTATTATTCATGTTACTTATAAATTTAATGTTATACATAACACATTCAGTAATAAAGCAAGCTTTCCAGCTAGTATTAATTAATAAATAAACATTAATAAAAATAAATTAAATAATAAAGCAATAATAAATTATTGTTTCTGGTGTGTATTGACAAGTAAGCTTTATTATTATTGGGCTTTGTTTCAAGGTTATTTATATAAATAAACAGAGTTGATTGGCCGAAATGAAGGTCAGCTGTCGACCTTCATATTAAATTGCTTAATTAACAAAAACACTATTCAGCAGGGTACTAAGAGGGTGTTTACTTCAATTTATTTACCATTTTACTTTTAAGTGGGTCGATAATGTAATATCATCTTACTCTATGTTGATGTAATTTCATTCAGCTATGCCGTAATGTTTATTAATGTAATATCATTCAATTATACTTCGATGTAATTTTATTCATGTATACTTCGATGTAATATCATTCAACTATACTTCGGTGTAATTTCATTCAACTATACTTTGATGTCATTTTATTCAGCTATACTTCGATGTAATTTTATTCAACTCTAGGTTGATGTAATTTCTTTCAACTATACATTGATCTAATATTATTTAACTATACGTCGATATAATTTCAATTTTAACTATACGCTGATGCAATTTCATTGAACTAGTAACTGGTATCTTGAGCCCTCAAACCAGACTGACCTTTACTCTGGGAACCATAATATTTAACTAATGTTTTCCTTGTTTGTGTACAGATATCGTACAGTGGTGATTTTATTTACAGGGTGGTGCAGCGCGGATGACCACATTTTAAATTGTTACCATATGCTTAATACTAGAGGCAGAAGATTGAAATAAAGCAAAAATGTGGAAGTTTACTGGACATAAGTAAAATTTTTAAATGTGGTAGACAATGTCCGATAAATGAAGTCCTTGTCGATTTCCACGTTCGCGCATTATTCCGCATTATTCACACGACCTAGAAAAATTTGACGCACGCGATACATGAAAACTTGTGTGTGCAGTGGCTCCTCTCTTGTTGGAACAATATGTGGTCAGTATTCATTTCGTTATCCTTTGAATAGAGGATGAAAAATCGGATTCCCTGACGAGATGTTAGAGAATGTGATGTGCAACTTCGCCGAAGAAAGTGTAAAAGTGCCCCTAAGAATGTGTAAATCGACAAGGCGTCATTTATCAGGGATTATCATCCACATTTTTGCTTTAAAATTTGCTTTAAGGAATTTGCGTAAGGAATGAATTGTAGTAACGATAATTGGCTTCATTCTTTTTCCAACTGCAACTTTGTACGTATAATAGTATAATAATAGTATAATACGTTAATACTACAATTCATTCCTTACGACTTTTCTCGTAGGTTAATGGTTTTACGCCGATATTCACCCCGAAACGAAAGAAAACATATATATTTTTTTTTTGAAAATAATCAATTTTTAAAGTACCACATCTTGGTAACAATTATACGCACAGAGTTGCCGGTGGACTTAAATTGTTGTCTATTTATTGCACTAAAAACTAGTATACAAAATTAACATCGAACAACGCATAGTTTACGAGGTATATAGCAACAACTAAAATTTTTTCAGTTTTTGCAAATATTACAAAGAAACTTTGGGGGGCCTTTTTGGGAGAGATTTTTTTGNATGTATTGTTTTAGGTATAGTCATTCGACATTTTAGATTGTATTTAAGAAACATTATGATATTGAATTGAATTATAGATATTGATTTAATTACTTTATATCCACAGTGTTAATGGATTATTATTAAATGTAGATTGATTTTAAATTATCCTGACTGATTGTAAAGTTTATTAAGTTTCGCTAAATGTTTTAAGGTCGCCAACGTCAACCGAAAGTACGTAAAAGACTACGTAAATATTGATGATAAATACACGTTGACAGACCATGTAACGTTGATGTTAGGAAACAATGGTGACGTCTATAGACGACGAAACGTAATTTTTAAGGAAAAAAAGGGTAGAAACAATAAAATCAAAGTTAATTTTACGAAATGCTGTAGGCGTCAATAGATTTGTAAGGAAAACGGGTAGAAAAAAATGACAAAATTAATGTAAATTTACGAAATAACTGTAGTCGTCAATAGATAATGAAACGTAATTTCTATCAACCGGTAGAAATTTAGACATATTACGTCAATTTTACAATAGAAGCCTCGCGTTGACAAAACGCTAATTTTATGAAACATGGTAACGGTAACTTATAAAAACGACAAAACATACTTTTAATGAAAATCTTGTAAAATGACAATAAAAATGTTACCTATAAATACTAATAAATACGATTATACTGATATATAAATTACTAGATTTTTATTTCATGTTTTTAAAAAACATCTATTTCACATTTTTTGTCTGTTTGCTTCATCTGTCATTTTAGCCAATATTCGCTATGATTCACATGTACCTAAATATGAATACAAGTAAGTAGTAAATAGATGGACGGTTTTGTTTTTATATCTGCCAATAAAAGACTTACTGTTTATTCACATACTGGAATAAATCCGAATAAGCTCTATACAATGAAATTTTTGAAGTGTTTAACCCAAGTATACATATTGAGAAGTTCTTATTGCTGGAGAAAGTAGCTCAAGGAATTATTTTGATAAAGGAAGGTAAAAGGTTTGGTGTTTATTATTGTTTATTGATGTCATGTACCTTCATGCGTTATTAATTATTATTACTCCCGCATGCGACCTCCATATAACTCTATCTATTATAAATACCTGTCTAGTTTCATTTTATATATATATCCAGGTTATCAAACTTTCAACTGCACTTAGACGTTATTGATAACAGCATTAAATCATTTATCATAACTTTATTTTGCTTTCACTCTTATCTAAAAACTTTTTATTATTTTGTTTTCTTTTTTTAAAAAAAGTTAATTGTTATTACTAATTGTTTTTTAGGTTAATGAGTAAGATAGTTATTAATTTTATGGTTTTTTTGTACGATAGAATGATACGACATTAGTATGTCATTGAAACCAAGAGTTTCTAGCCTCTTGATATATCTAATTATTGTGATTACCTGTATAAAAACATATCTCACCTTTCTAGGGTTTGAACCGCGTATAATTATGTTAGTGCGAAAAGATCTGGGTTCAAAACAAATGCAAATACACTAATCCACTCTGCTGATCTACTGTCGAACCCCTATTGATAAAACTTTGTTTTCTAATTATCCATTAGACAGTGTGACCAACTGTAAAATAAAATAAAAATATATGTATATTTCCATAATTATTGATAAGATAAGAGAAAAGGCACTGCAGAAATTTAGAATGCTGGTAATTAACAATAATAAGGTTTTTACTATTTTGATTATCAATGAAAAGATAAGTAATTCCTTTGTATGCTGATATTTAATGTTTGAAAATAAGTATATACTTCATTATTCCTCAACCTGGTAATTATTCTTTGTTTAATGTATAATAGAATAAATATCTATTCAATACTCAACTTACTAACTCTTACTTAACTTTCTCATATACAAGTGCATAATTACTTCATCCTGTTTTTTCCAGTTGTTTTACAGTTTTACTCCTAATAATTAACATTGAACATTTTATAAAAATATGAAAGGTTGAGGTAGCGTATCTGGGCATCACGTTTATAGAAATGGAAAAACTGACAAATATAACGCACATATTATTAAAGTGTCTCTTTCTATTGATAAAAATTGTATTATTTATAGATACTTTTTCATTTCATACTCTCTCGAAAAACCAGATAGGCTACATCGAATCCCAGTTAATGTACGACAGATACATACGCCCAAGATTCGCAAAATCGACCTGTATACAGCTGTGTCTCAAAATAGAGGACTGAAGATCGAAAATGTATTAAGAGAAAACTTATGAGATAAAGAGGTATCCATAATTGGTGCATTTTTGATCAATCTACAGAAAAGACTTTAATTATATGTGCCAGTTATTTTCATTTCTATACATGATGCCCCAGATACGCTACATCAACCATTTTACATGTAAGCAGTGTTTATATTTCACAATGTTTAATTTAAACATTGTTTATATTCCACAATTTTTCACATAAGCAGTGTTTATATTCCACAATTTTTCACATAAGCAGTGTTTATATTCCACAATTTTACATATAAGCAGTGTTTATATTCCACAATTTCACATCTAAACAGTATTTATATTTCACAATTTTACACGTTAACAGTGTTTATATTCCGCGATGTTACATGTAAACAGAGTTTATATTCCATAATTTTACATCTAAATAGTGTTTATATTCCACAATTTTATATCTAAACAGTGTTTATATCCCACTACTTTAAATCTAAGCGGTGTTTATATTCCACAACTTTACATCTAAACTGGGTTTATATTCCACAACTTTACATCTAATCATCTAAGGCTAAAACTGTATTGGATTTGTATTTCTCCCGATCCGATGTCGGGAGCCATCGGATGACATCGAAAGAAAAACTAACACCAAGGTTATAATCTAGAATCTAGGTGCCTCCCTGGAAGAAGGAAGGCCCAAACAACAATAACTGTCGACGCCCGATGTCGGACCGATATAACTGTCGATCAAACATGTTGGTTTACAGTCCGATCGTTCAATCCCACAGGATATAATGACCGGTAAAATTCAGAGAGATGTTCTTTGGTATTGCGAGGAATGAGCCTCACCAGCGGAACAAAGCGTAAAGCCTACTATAACCGAAACATTAAACCAGAAGTCAGTTTTGCCAGTTTGTCGTCTTTTATACCTTTAAGAACTCAATTAATTGTTTTTATAGTCGTACAGGTGGTTGTCCTTGAATTTATCTGGGTAGTTTTGTAAGTTTTAAAAAGACTGTCTTCGTTAAACTGGTGCACCCATATCTATGTCTGTGTGTCTTTTTATGGAGAACATTGTTTCCTAAAGCCTAGATCACACGATGACACTAATGTCGCGACATTTAATGCCGTGACACTGCTTGACACTCAGTGTCTTAAGCCTTGTTCACACGATGACACTAATGTCGCGACATTTAATGCCGTGACACTGCTTGACACTTAGCGTCTTAGTTATAGTGCCGTGACATCTGCTGTTAATACGACGACGCTCGGCGACACTAATATCGCGGCATTGAATGATTAGAAAAATCATCCTCAGACTCACTCATGATATACCTTCAATACAAATGCTTCCGCTTCCTGATCGGGTGTTGCTGCTTTCAGTGTATGCACTCACGTTGGACGACATCGGTGCAGTAGATCGTTCTTTATCGGTTCGAGAGAAATTCGGATCCAATGTTGTAGCCTAAAGTTACGATGTTACATCTAAACAGTTTTTATATACTATAATGTAAAATCAAAACTGTGTTTATATTCCACAATGTATGAAGCTGTTTAGATGTACCAATCAATGTTTATATTTGTAAGATAATGACTATGGAAGAAGTAGTTCACTTTTACTAGAGATTGCTGCTCAGGTGTTTTCTTCTTCTCTTTGTCCATTGTTTGTTCAGTGACAGGATGGATAATGGAAGCAGAGGGAAGAAAGAACCTGGTATAACGGAACAACGAGGCATGGAAGAGAAGCTGTAAGGTAGTAAGTGACAACCGACCCACTGGCCCCGTGGCCAAAATGCCACAATCTGTCTGGTTCCACACACAGTATAATCCTTGGGACGAGTTCGCGGTACCGTTCTACCACATTCCTTTATACTTCCTTCTTCCATTCTGAGCATTAATCATTTCGTTTTCTCTCCACGGCGCAGCATCCTCCGAATTCCAGCGCATCCATGCTTCTTAAACAACACAACAGAATTCATTTCATTCAATCCTTTTTTTATTTGTATATGAATTTACTGCTTTCGAGCTTACCGAAGCTAACGGAATCCGTGTGATCATTTTGAAGAACGAAATTATTTTTATTCTAAATTTTTAAGACATAAATCTGTTTTAGACATTAGGTTACTTTTTGATCTCGCATCTGTTTTATTGGTTTGTCGTTTAATATTTTTCCGAACCACCATATCTTAAATTCTTCTTTTCTGATGTTGATTAAATTAATCGCACTAAATTCATTGTTGGTTCCAAATAAATTCAGCGGTTGCTCAGTGTCATTCACTGTGCTTCTCACTCAGATGGTCCGTACTAAGTCTCCAATATGTGGCACCTCTGTAAAAAAATGTAAGGATTTCGCTGAACCAATTTTGCGCCTTAAAAGTCGGACATGCACCGCTCCCAGGAAGAAAGTTAAAGCCGGTTTTCGTTTTCGTAAAGCATGAATGAATTGAAGAAGTATACAAAAAATATACAAATCGGATAAACGTACTGACAAACTTAAATTATTTATTTGAAAAATCAACAAATATTCATTGCAATCCGTCAATATCAAACCCATTTCATTTTTCCATCAAGGTGTAAACTAACTTGTACTATTTGTTTACTTACTAACTTATAATCAACTATCAAACTGCGTGTAGCCTAATATAACAGACGCAAAGGAGATACAAAACAACTGAAGACACAGCACATGGGAATAAAAAGGAAACTAGAATACTTCTATAGGTCTGCGGTAAAATAAGTAAATTATTACTGGTAATATATTAGTAGGACCCCGTAAATCCGGACACGTGGTAATCAAGCTTCTCTTGTAATAATTTGATTTGAAAAATCAACAAATATGCATTACAATCAGTCTATATCAAACCTATTTAAGAAATCAAAGAACCCAGGTACAATAAAAAAACAAATGAGGCGAAACGTTAAAAACAAAGAATAGGAATGAACAAAACAGAAGGTGAATTGAAAGATGTGAACAATGAACTAGAGAACAATGAAGACAAAGCTTCTAGAGTATGAGCTACTTCAATATGAGCTTCCACAAGGACGTTCTTATTGTATCCAAGTCTCATCGCAACCAGGAAATTACAAATTCTTATTTTATTTTTTATTTTTATTTATCATATATCAGTTCATTAATTTGTCTTGTTACGATATCGACTATTGAACTATTGAATGCAATTATAATATTACTTACATTATCTACAGGAATTAAAGGTCCCAAAATGCGACCAATTAGTATACGATTCCAAAAAGAAAAGAAAAATATGTAATAAGGTTACGAATAGAAGATATAATATTGAGAAAAATATTTATCTAGTTTAAATTTAATCTAGTTTAATTTATTAGAGTTTTAATTTAATCTAGTTTAATTTATTAGAGTTTTAATAATTAGAGATAAAATTTTAAAAACCAAAAAACCAGAGATAATTTAATTTATCGATAACCAAATTAAATATTTGTTCAATTCATGCAAGTGTAGTTGTCAAAATTTAAGGAACATATTAAGTTGGTCAAAAGGTAACTCATTTGTCCTACAACGACATCCCCAATATGTTTTCTTTTTCAATTTTATAGATTTTACATGTTTTTCTCGTTAAAATGCATTATAACATCGACACCAATAAAGATTGAAAAGTGCGGTTCGTGGCATTCAAAAGTACATGCATTTTTTTTTAAATGTTCCATTTGAGTTAAGATTTTATTTATTTATTTTTTTTTATTTATTTAAATTTACATTTCATCACTATTTTTTTGTTACAATCTTGGTAACCGCAAAAGCAATAGCTTGAGTGCGGCCTTCAGTGATCA
>KZ651886.1:40470-53314 GCA_001010745.2 Gerris buenoi
AGATTAGATTAGGTATGATATTAGAGAGATTACTTTAGGTATGATATTAGGTAGATTACATTGGGTATGATATTAGGTAGATTAGATTATGTATAATATTAGGTAGATTAGGTAAGGTATGATATTAGGTAGATTAGATCAGGTGTGATTGTGTGGTACTAGGTAGATTAGATTAGGTATGATATTAGATAGATTAGATTAGGTATGATATCAGGTAGAATAGATTAGATATGCTATTAGGTGGATTAGATTAGGTATGATATTAAGTAGATTAGGTTGATAGGTATTATTAGATAATATTATAGGAGGAAGTTTAGTTTGCACGTGTTATACTAATTTTCCGTGTGTTATGTGTGTAAACTTCCGTGTATTATGTAAAAATTAAAAATAAATAAATCAACTAATTATAAATGGCTGATGCTTACCTTGTTGGTACAAATCAAATTATTACCATTTATATTCCTAAAATATAATACATTTACTTTGGAATTTACTAGATTAATGAAATTGTCCCGGCTGTTGCAAGCACATCAATTATAGAGAGTGCTTCATCAAATGAACCGACACAAGAGCTTTCAGATTATGATATATTACCGTACAATTAAATTGATTTCAATTATTCAACATAGGAATTTAATCAGAACGCGGAACAGAGAGTAGGTATATTAAAATGTCAGCGAGAAAAGGAAAGTAGATAGTAGTTGTGTCCATCCCCACTACACCACAGCCACTATCATACTTCCCTTCACATATTCCATAACTATACTACTTGCCTTCTTACACCACGTAGGCCGCTACCACGTCTTTTCGGGGGTTGGCGAGCGAAGCGAGTAGGGGGCAGAGCCCCCTAGTCTTAAGAAATAAAAGTATGGTTCACGCACAAATCTAATCACATTCCTTGGGAGCTATCATTATGCCTGACATCTATCCTCAACTACATTTCTAAGGGTGGGGATACACTTAAGCCTGCGCATGCGTTCGTCCCATGTCGCTCAGTTGTGGACAGGGTGAGCCGAATTGATTCGCATGTTAACAATAAACATTTTTATTTATAAACAGCTGACATCGGATCAAAAATAGTAATATTTCTAATTTTTAATTTAAAAGCATTTTTTCCTGCTTTTCTCTTTTACCCCCCTCTTGTATGAAAATATGAAAAAAGTGAACATAACAACAATAACTGTACTTTTAAAGAACTTTCCAAAGACCTGGATCATGAATATTTTACCTTTTATACCTAATAGCCCTGTGCACCAATTTGGACTATTTCAGTTTATATACCTTCCTGCGGTTGGTCACTATGACCCAGCCGAATTTTGTGCGAATCGGTTCAGCCGTTCAGGAGGAGAATGTGTTGAACCCAATGCAAAGTACAGTATAAAAGCTTCGCTTCGCTCAGCTCAATAATGTAATAAATAGTGAATCACACAACTATTACAAATACAAGTATTTTTATTTTTTATGTACAAGTACTTAATGAACAAAATTTTATAATGACTAAGTTATTTAGTCAAGTCTAATTGTTTAAAGATAAAGCTTGAAACATAGATAGAAATATAGATTAATTTATCACTCTCTCATCAAGTAATAAGTTAAATTTATTTATTACTTGATGAAACCTAAATGAAATATTCAAATTAAAAGTTTTATCAAAGAATTTGCATTATCTTCAAAGTGAAGAATATTATATTTAGTTTTAATTTGATGATATATTCTTGTAATCATTTGTAATGATTTCATAAAGCAGACTGTAAGATATCATAAGGTAGTTAGATTGGTATTATAAATTAGGTAGGTATTAAATTAGGTAGATTAGATTAGGTATGATATCAGGTAGATTAGATTAGGTATGATATTAGAGAGATTAGATTAGGTATGATATTAGAGAGATTACGTTAGGTATGATATTAGGTAGATTAGATTAGGTATGATATTAGGTAGATTACATTGGGTATGATATTAGGTAGATTAGATTATGTATAATATTAGGTAGATTAGGTAAGGTATGATATTAGGTAGATTAGATCAGGTGTGATTGTGTGGTACTAGGTAGATTAGATTAGGTATGATATTAGATAGATTAGATTAGGTATGATATCAGGTAGAATAGATTAGGTATGCTATTAGGTGGATTAGATTAGGTATGATATTAAGTAGATTAGGTTGATAGGTATTATTAGATAATATTATAGGAGGAAGTTTAGTTTGCACGTGTTATACTAATTTTCCGTGTGTTATGTGTGTAAACTTCCGTGTATTATGTAAAAATTAAAAATAAATAAATCAACTAATTATAAATGGCTGATGCTTACCTTGTTGGTACAAATCAAATTATTACCATTTATATTCCTAAAATATAATACATTTACTTTGGAATTTACTAGATTAATGAAATTGTCCCGGCTGTTGCAAGCACATCAATTATAGAGAGTGCTTCATCAAATGAACCGACACAAGAGCTTTCAGATTATGATATATTACCGTACAATTAAATTGATTTCAATTATTCAACATAGGAATTTAATCAGGATCATAAATACTGCGGGGTGGAGGGGGGTGGGAGGAGTACGGAACTTATCTCAGCACAATTTGAAAATCGGTTCGAGGAATTTAGTTATTAGAATGTTATAACGGGGCAAGCTAGAGTGTGGAGGTAATAACACTTCATTTTAAGCCCGGATTAATTTCATAATAATTAAACAGATCCTGAACTATATCTACGTGTTTGTCGTCGTGTTAGTGTCGTAAGCTATAGCTTGTTTAGCAGTCTCACTTTTACAACCTCGGCCAACTTTAGAATAGATTAAATGGGACCATAAAATAAATAAACACACAATATTAATAGCTATATGAACAAGGCAATTCCGTGAAAATAGGAAGCGGTAAGCTGTTATTTTGATCCTTACAATATACAAGTAGTTAAGGTTAAGTGCCATGACTAACTTTGTAGTGGCAAAGCGCAATCAAGTGGAACTCATCGTGTTGGCTTAAAATTAGCCATCAAAACTTGAACTGTTATAATCAATATGGCAACTCGTTTCCCACTAAGTACACAATGTGGTCCATTACTATTTCCATACACTTATTTTTACTGTTCTAGTCAAAATAACACTTTCAAGTGCCGTAACTAAAAAAAAAAAAAAAAAACCAAATGCTAAACCAACATTTTAATGTTTGCTTTCTTTAATTTCTTTATTCGCTCAAAAATGTGGTGAATTTCATTTCAAAATTAAATGGTCTACCAATTAATGGAGCTAATATCTTCCTCGTGTCCTATTTCGTATACTTTAATGATTTTATGCTTCTATAACCTATTATTGTTAAATAATTTGATACTAAATGATTTGTTGCTATGGTTGATGAATGATAAGCTTTTAAACATAAAAAATCGNGAACCTTCACAATGTTGTGTTGAGGCACTTTGACCGAAAAATTAAAACTGATCTTATGACGTTTCTTATCAATGTCGACTAAACAAACATTCTAGTTAGTTGTAGAAATAGATTTTTTTTAACTGTTAAAATAATTACTATTGTTGTTGTTAAATTGTTACTAGTGTTGTTCATTTAAAATTAATTAATTGCATTATGGTAGTGCTACTTTCATTATTATATTTCTTATTAGTGTCTGATGGAAATTGGCAACGTAATGAAGAATTTACTAATTTATTTTATTTTATTTATTCATATAACGGAGTAAGGAGAGCGCGGAGACTATTGAGTAGGAGAGTATATAATATCTAGACTGTTGTGGGAGATAAAAATTATGATTGGCTAAACGCCGTACATAAAAAGTCTAGAAAAAAAAACAACTATCCCCATCTTTGTTTACGGATGCACAAACTATAGCACTCTCATGTTCCACCCTTTTCTGGGGGGAGACCTCCTATCCTTCTCTTACTCACAATTTTGTGTTTCATTCTCACTGGACTTATTTGTTTGCAAAACTTTTTAAATATGAAAGATACATCATTTTCTTCATAAAAAAACAAAAGTTATTATCAGTTTTCACGATTTTTAAATGAATGTATGTACATTTTTATGCATAGATAATTATGTTCATATGTCTTAAAATCCCTGCATTTGTAATAAAACAGAGAGAATAAAGCGCTATAAAAACTTAAAAATGATAAAATATTTATGTACCTATAAAAATGATTAACATAATATCTATTCACGATATAAGTGTTCTTTATTATTAATTTTTATCTATGAATAAAATAAAGTTATTTAAAATATTATAAAANAGAAGTTAGCGCGTTACTCGGCGGATGTTACCTATATATTGCTAAAAGTCCCTTTTCATTACATCAAGCCTTATACGCCAGAATAACAATACTTGCGAGCTTAAATTACGGACGCATTGTTTCTCTGTGAAAACGCCTCGTAGCTCTATTAAATAACCTTTTGTTATACAACAAGGCCTTATTGTATAGCATTTCACGATAAGGGCCTCTTATACAGGGAGCCTTGTAATATAAAACATTCGAATCCAATACGGTAGCAAGCCGAACAATGTTAATATCCGATTTTAATGAAGACTTAGAATCGACTGCCGAGTACCTTGGAAAATTTCCCTCCCCCCTCTAAAACCGTTATTGTATTGTGAGGTGAATTTCCTTTGTGTTTAGTTAAGGTAACGTTTGTGAAACATTGAAGTTATCGTACCCTAACAAGCTTTCAAATTAAAATGAATAGCAAATACTCATAGTTATATTTAGCAATTATTTATTAATTAGTTTTAATTAATAATTATAAAAAATAAAACAATGATTACCATTATTAAAATATCGCTTATTCTCTTTGATACGAGTAATATTTCTACTAAGAATTTGGGAAACCTATAATAATATAATATAAAATGGAAAAATCTACGTATAATAAAATAAATTAATAATAAAANGAACCCAGACCGTGTGAACCAAGGCCAGACACACAATATGCGTGTAATACAATTTTATATTCTCTGCGAGAAAATGTGCTCATTCAAATATTCACACAACTATTCTGTTGTAAAGTTGAAATTTAGGGACAAAAGTACAATTTAAAATATATATATATATATATATATAATTAGGGTACAATGCCCCTTACTCGCTACGCTTGTCAACCCCAAAAAAGTGGGCGCTGCCTTGAACCTTCACAATGTTGTGTTGAGGCACTTTGACCGAAAAATTAAAACTGATCTTATGACGTTTCTTATCAATGACGACTAAACAAACATTCTAGTTAGTTGTAGAAATAGATTTTTTTTAACTGTTAAAATAATTACTATTGTTGTTGTTAAATTGTTACTAGTGTTGTTCATTTAAAATTAATTAATTGCATTATGGTAGTGCTACTTTCATTATTATATTTCTTATTAGTGTCTGATGGAAATTGGCAACGTAATGAAGAATTTACTAATTTATTTTATTTTATTTATTCATATAACGGAGTAAGGAGAGCGCGGAGACTATTGAGTAGGAGAGTATATAATATCTAGACTGTTGTGGGAGATAAAAATTATGATTGGCTAAACGCCGTACATAAAAAGTCTAGAAAAAAAAACAACTATCCCCATCTTTGTTTACGGATGCACAAACTATAGCACTCTCATGTTCCACCCTTTTCTGGGGGGAGACCTCCTATCCTTCTCTTACTCACAATTTTGTGTTTCATTCTCACTGGACTTATTTGTTTGCAAAACTTTTTAAATATGAAAGATATATCATTTTCTTCATAAAAAAACAAAAGTTATTATCAGTTTTCACGATTTTTAAATGAATGTATGTACATTTTTATGCATAGATAATTATGTTCATATGTCTTAAAATCCCTGCATTTGTAATAAAACAGAGAGAACAAAGCGCTATAAAAACTTAAAAATGATAAAATATTTATGTACCTATAAAAATGATTAACATAATATCTATTCACGATATAATGATTATAATTTTATTTAAAATATATATATGTATTTGTAAGCAAATCAAAAACTAATATAATTAGTAATATAGTTTTTCCCAACAAGAGCACTTATGTAAAAAAATAAGCTGTCTCGAGTAAAAAGTTGTGAGATCATAGGTGTAGCCCAAGTTTCCCTCGTTTAAGAAAGTTCTACAAAGTCTGAAAATCGAACCCAGAAGCTGTAAGGACAGAGGCGGTGGTCGCCCATCCAACTACTGGCCTCATACGATGCTGCTTAACTTTAATGAATAAAAGCCAACAGGCGTCTTTATCGAGCAACCGGGGCGCGTAAATTACATCAAACTAGGTTAATTAGTTTTAAGATTATGATTCGCAAAATAATTTGAACGACTGACAGAGATTCACCAGATCAAAAATGTTTCCTGATGTCTGAAATTGATTTTTGTCTTGGAATTATTATATTCGTTATCAATTATATCGTTGGAATTATCATATGTGTGAAAATTAATCAAATATATTAATAAGCGATGACAGTAAAAAATATTTCAGACCCCAGTAAGTTGTAGAAGATTAAACCATTGAACACATGTTATTCAATAATAATATGATGGATATGAAATAAAATACTTGGTTGAAATTGAAAAAAAAAACAAAAAACGAAAAATAAAATAGAAAAAAAAATAAAAATAAAGAAATACAACAGGAAAAAAATCTATGAATAAAAAAATCCAACAGTGAGAAAAAAACAGAGAAGCGTATAAAGAGATGGTCTTAAAAGATAGGCATAACAAATATAAAGCCAAAGAGACAGAGTGAACAGAAAAACACATATTTAATTCGATGAGAAAGTAAAAAGGCGGAAAAAATAAAGAAAAAAGTGCGGGTAGAATAAAAAAAGAAAAAGAAAAAAATCGTGAAAAAAATCCTAAAATTCCTGTGTAACATGGGGGGTAGAAGGGTGGGGGAAAAAGAGCCCGGTATCTAAAAAGACTACAGAGTAGATATATACAGGGTATGGGCCCAGGCAAGTAGATGGCAAATATGACTTAGGATCCCTTTGAAACGAACATCTTTCCTTTTGTCTGTTCATGAAATATACATCGCACTAAAAGCATTTGCGCCACTACAGTGTGTACAGACTTTGTGCCTTCGTGCGCTTTAGCCGATCTTTCTTAACTTTTTTTTGAAAGGAAAAGTGAAGTATTTTTTGTGTTGTGAAATTNAGACAAACAGATACGGAACCAAAAATGTTCCCTGATGTCTGAAAAAAATTTCTTTTCTTGGAATTTTTGAAATCGGATTTTATGATTTTTGATCATAAAACAGTTCTTTTACAGAACGATATAACCTCTATTACCTTAGGTAAGCTCGGAAGCAAATTTTTAAATATTAAATATGGCCAAAAAAAAAATTAGAGATGATTTTCAAAAAGGTTTTAAAAGCTAGAGAAATTTTATTTATTCAACTAAATAATTATGGTGTAATGTTGTTTTTACACTAGTTCCAGCTGTCGGTGTATGAACATACTAAAGAAGCATACAGTAGCACTAATGTATCTAAAGCTAATGCTATTACAGCTAGACTCTCACAAACATTAATGGTATAAATATATTCAGTCATGAAATAAAAATTGGTATTTATGTATTCTAAACTGAATATATTATCCACTATGATAGATTAATTTTTATTTATGCTATATCAAATATGAATATTTTCATAGTTTCATAGACTTTGATGGATTGATATTTATTCCTTTTAATACCATGGATAGATTGGTTCCGTTTTCCTATTATATTTATTTTTAACTTATATAAAAATCCCCCCTCCTCTTATTATTAGGTATATAAAATGTATAAGGGGATAAAAAACATTTAAATTAAAAATATTATATTTTTTTTAGCATACATCAGTACCAAAGTTTAATACCACAAATAAAAACAATTTTGGCCAAATATTTTGTTAAAATTTTTTTTAAAAAAAAAAGAAAATAAAATAAATGTAATAATATTTGTGCCGATGGTTTCGAGGGCGATACCAAATAAGGGATTATATCAAACATTTCTCTCCAGCCAAAAGTGGATTTTGATTTTACAAGCCATGTATACAAACTGAGTTTGTGGCACACCACAAAAGCATTCGTGGAAGACCATCTGAAAACCGCTGCTCGAATACTAGAAATTGATTTTCAGTTATTTTGTTAAATGGATTGATATCTCCCTTGTTCTATTTCAATAATTTGATGTATTTGCGGTAGAATGATATTTATTAGATTAATAAGATACTACTGAAACATTTTTTATATTTTTTTTATTGTATTATATCAATTTATTTAATATAAATAACCCATGGTAGAGGAAATTTATTAATATAAATAACCCATGGTAGAGGAAATTTATTAATATAAATAACCCATGGTAGAGTAATTCAGGATTATATATAGTTGCTTGTCGAGAAGATAGTTTCTCTGGAGTTTTAAAAGATAATTTTAACGGTGGTACTTGTGCATAGAAAGATCGCTTAGTAAATAATATTTTTCCTCCAGAAGGGAGGAAACATTAACTTTCCACCCTAGTTTATAGGGAGGAAAGGATCCCATTACAGCCTAGTTGTGAAAATCGTGGCGGAAAGTAGAAATCGTGGCGGANATTATTATTTATTAATAATAAATACTCTGATAATCCCCCAATATAAATACTCTAGTAATGACCCCATCCCCCCTCCCCGTTTTTATATCTGTTATAATTGTTTTGATATTGATTCTGAACTTACCGAAGGTAAACGGAATGTATGTGATCGTTCTAAAGAACAAAATTTTTTTATGGCTCCGATTTAAAAAAAAATCCAAGATAAATATCTGTTTCAAAACACCAGGGTTTCCTTTTTCCGGTTTCGTTTTTACAGCCGTCAAAAATTGTTTGGATTTTTTACATTAATTATTAAGGATCAATTTGGCAAAAATTAAAGAGCGCAGATGGTTAAAAGTAATCGGGGGCTATCCACGGGCTACTTTCAACAAACCATTCAAAATTTCATAAAAATCAGATGAATACTTTTGACGAAATAGGTGTAAAATTAATATATGTTTGTGAATATGTGGAAGAGAAACAAATGAGCGCAGAAGGTAGAAACTTATATAGGACCAACAATGGGCCAATTTCCATCCAAATTTCATAAAAATTGGACGAGTAGGTTTTATGATAATATGTTGGTTCGCAAAAATTGAGCGACAGACAGACAAACAGATACGGAACCAAAAATGTTCCCTGATGTCTGAAAAAAATTTCTTTTCTTGGAATTTTTGAAATCGGATTTTATGATTTTTGATCATAAAACAGTTCTTTTACAGAACGATATAACCTCTATTACCTTAGGTAAGCTCGGAAGCAAANTATAAAAATGATTAACATAATATCTATTCACGATATAAGTGTTCTTTATTATTAATTTTTATCTATGAATAAAATAAAGTTATTTAAAATATTATAAAAATATATTCATCGCTTTTATAGACAGAGAAAATTATACAACTAGTCTTAACAACTATTAAATTATGTTTTTATTAATGATTAAATATTTGGCCTTGATGATCAGAAAAATCATACTCCAAAAAAAATAGCAATACATAAATTTTAATTGTTTTAGTTATGATTTTAATTTTTTAAGGGAAAATGTATTAATAATTTTTTACCTGCAACAAACACTAAACTATCAAATAAATAAAAATTTAAAGTAGTTTCTTTTTATTTCAAAATTACATATTAAATTCCTAAATATAACTATTATAATAAATCTATATTATTAAAAAAGGTTTGTAAACAAACAAGTTCAGTGAGAGTGACATACTTAACTGAGTGTAGAGTGCGTTAAGAGATACCCCTCTAGAAGAGAAATAGGTCCGGGGGAGAAAAGGGGGAACTTGAGAGTGACATAATACTAACTGTGTAGACAGAGTGAGGGAGATATATGTAGGTATATAATGAGGAAAGCCTGTAAGGCAGAACTTGAGAGTAGGTATATTAGATTGTCAGCGAAAAAAAGGAAAGTAGATAGTAGTTGCGCCTACCACCACACTACCTCAGCCACTATACTACTTCCCTTCTCATATTCCATAACTATACTACTTCCCTTCACATACCACGTCTTTTCGGGGGTTGACGAGCGAAGCGAGTAGGGGGCGGAGCCCCCTAGTTGTTAATAAAAAATAAACAGGTAAAGTGAGTGCTAGTCAGCACACAGCGAGGGTCCTGTATAGTTAAGTAGTACCCTATGTATGGTGTTTTTAAAATGTTAAAAAGCCTACTTTGAAATATTTTGAAATATTGAGATATTCTCAAAACACATAAAAAAACTTCTGATGATGTATTTTATTGCCACTAAACCGGACTGTAAACATATAAATGCATTGAAAAGACCATAAGTATATAAAAAAAGTATTTTGCCAATAAAAAATATGTCGAAAAAAATAAAACATTTTTAACCCTTAAGTTTTTTTACCCTAAATTTTATGAAAAATATTTTTTTTTAAGTATATTTTTAACATGTGTGGGTAGGTACAAGACATATACATGCCAAATTTCAAAGTCATCGGACGAAAGGTGTAGCCTTGAGAGCATGCGACGGACGGACAGACAGACAGACTCAGGCGCGAAAATATAAGGGTCCTTGGCTTTAGCCTACGGACCCTAAAAAGTTGGTCCAGACATATTTCCATTAATCGACTTTAAATGTTAGTATAAAAGAAATTGGTAAAAGCCTGGGGAAAAACTTTAATAACAATGATGATTTACTCGTTTTAGTAACGTAGTGGTGTGACGTCATATGGTGTTATCCACAGTAGTGGTCGTATCCACAGCACTGTGGTATCATCCTTCAAAAAACGTGTTCTTAATAGCTACGCAGCTCTGCACAATGGCCCTTGTCCACAGCAATTTTCCTTTTCCTTTATTTTTTTTTTAAGAGTATTATGGGTGGAATGGGGCCATATATCACTCGAAGGGCGGTTTTAGGTTATGGGGCCCTAGAAAGGGAAGGAGGTCTAACGTCGTTCCTCACGAAATTAAATATTTTCCGGTCAAATATCACTATAAAAATTGAAAAGAATAAAAAAAGAAATTATAACTTCCCATGTTCTTATAAAAAAATATATTAAAAAATATTCAACGATCTTTTTTTACTAGTTATTTTCAATGAATATCATAAGTATGCTCATAAATAAGTTAAATACACAACTTCGCTCACTGACATTTATTTTTTTAAACTAAAAATGTAAGCAAGTATTTATTGTTTTCAGAAAATAATTCACTTCTTGTAACAAGTTCAATTACAATAATTTTTTCGAATGTGTACATATTTAAAATAAACATATACTATGAAAAAGATTANTTCACTCGACAGTAAATGTAATTGCCGCGGTAAAGAAAAAACTCACTTCACAGCCTTGTAACATAATATACTATTAATCCCACTGACATTTTTTTCCTTTTATGCATATATTTGTATTTTTTAAGTGTTTCACTTCAAAATTTATCCTCAAACCATTTATATTTGTAGTCCAGGAGGCAACGTGCAAACATCAAGCTAAAAGTTTGCATAATAAGTTAATCTATTGGTGTCTTTTAAGTTGGCTAAGTTCGTCTGCGGGACCTAGCTTGCCAATAGGAATTGAAAAAAAAAACCAAACCGGCGGAGAGCGGCCATGTCCCGCCAAGGATGGTGGACAATGTGATTTTCATGATCCTGAGTACAAAATTAGTTAGTAGACCAAAAATCAAGTTAAGGTTTTAAACTTGATAGGTGGTCACTTTGATTTAGAATAATATTTGAATAACTAACCTATCAATTGAAAAATTAACATCAACTTGATTTTTTGTGTACTAACTAATTTTGTACTCAAATTAACCCTTACTACTTTGATAGAGATGGATAAACGTAAGTAGCTCTTTTCTTGTTGGTCCCATTTCCTATCTCTGAAGAGTTGATTGAATGTAGTTTTTTTTGGCGCTTTCCAAGTCATCAGAGAACAATTTATCTTCGAAATTTTTTAAGAAAACTGGAATAAGGTTCTTTAATCGGTTTGGGGTTATCAATTGAAACTAAAAATGTATCTAAGTATCTCATAGCTAAGAGTCTTATATTATGGCATTGTTGATTCCTAAATGAAAAATAATATCTTAATTTTTATTTTTGGTATGTGTTTGGAGGCGATAATATCAAAGGTCCCCAGACCCACTCCTCCTCACTCTTCCGCTAGGATGAACCGTTTATCAGATATAGGCAAACAACAAAACACGGGATATATTTCGCTACACTAAGCTAGGGGGATATATTTCGCTGAACTTAGGGGTGGGTATAATCACCCTTAAGTTCAGCGCTAAGTTCAAACGTAAACAAAATGCATTAAATCTGCCATGTATTAAGAGTCTACTTAGAAACCTTGGGCATTCTTTGATAATAAAATGAAAATGAAGCTTAATATTTCTGAGATATTGATGAAAATAAATTCCATTTAGTTGAACAACGAAAACAAAAAGTAAACAACCACCTGTTGAATTCACAACAAATATTAAAATGAAATTATATTTGATGGAATTTAAATTCAGTTTTTACTCTGTACATTATGCATATTAAAAAAGTTTAATACGGTAGAACTATAAAAAAAAGTTATAGGTAAAGTTATAATAAGTTAATAAAAATACAAACTTTTTATTATATTGAATTTAATATTTTTTTAAATTAAAACAAAACCTACTTGTTACTTCATCGGCTGCATGAAATTAATGGAATTTGTCTATTTCATAGGCTTTCATAGTTTTGGCCTATGAAGAAGAAAAAGGACATACTTGCCGACGCTTTGCAGATAGGCAGGAAAAGGTTTTGGTTTTTTGTTGTGTATTAAATAGAAAAAAAGTTACAGACCCCCCCCCCCCCCCCCCCCC
>KZ651886.1:54160-71389 GCA_001010745.2 Gerris buenoi
GGTAGAAAAGTCATTTTTATTCACAAAAGCTACTGAACTAGCTTCGCAGTTTTTAATTATTGTAAATCCAAACGACTATATTGAAAAATTATAATAATTGTAATATTGTTTATTGTTTGTAATTAACCGAATTTATTTTTCACATCAAACTAAAAATATTCGGCGGTGTAATAGTAATTATGTGAGAATTTAAATTATGGTCATTTCTATTAGCGTGGTTTTTTTTTTTTTTTTTTTTTTTTTTTCATAAAATAAACCATTTAGATTAATACCTTTCATTAGTATCTAAATTACTTACTTTTAACCCAAAAAAGTAATTATTTTTTCTGCCGAAATTGCGTTTGTTTTGTACTTGGTTGTTTTGCTGTTGACTGTATGCCTATTAATTTTTGACTGTTGAGGAAGATTTAGTACAAATATTAATGGCGTAAAGACGGTGAAATTAGAAATCCACAACCGAATGAATGAATATTTTAAAACAACCGATTAGTCGACTTTTTTTTTCTTTTCAACCTTAACTAATCCTGGAGGTCAAAGATATCATCTCAACTTTCGGTGGTGAAAAATTAGAGAGATTACTTTACATCATATGCATAATTATAGAATTTACTGTTATTTTGAAAAAATGAGCTATTATTCGAAGAGTACTTGTTTGTTTAAATGCGTGGGTGCACATTAAAAAGGCAGTGTGTAAAGTGTCATATGCAGGCGGCATATGCTGTACGGTATGGGCAATGGAGTGCCTAAGGACAAGACCATATGGCGTACACTGTCCACTTTGCCCACCCACATGCCGGGCTCCTAAATATTCTTCCCCCCTCTCCAACTCCATACCTCTACTAGATAATGTTCCTTCATCAGCGCCTCTGCCAGTAAAACGGTCCAGGTCTGACGACCGACGGTCAGTTTAATAGTCTGTCAAAAAGGAAGATTACGTAGTCTCCGTTTTAGTTTATCGTCCTTCCTCGCAGATATAAAGAGGAAGGTGTGACCCAGGGCAATTATCTCGCTCCTCTTATTGTTTCATTGTTTTAATTTCTTTTGTTTCTTTACTGTTCTGCTGGTAAATTTGACTTCTTTTAAGATGCTTGTTAATGTTTGCAATGATTGTTTATATGTCCTAACACGGAAGAAGGACCTTTTTTTAAGGATTTGGTTGCATTAGCTTGTGAGATGTGTAGAAGATTCTTGACCCCCTCTGAACCCTTGCCTAGTTCTGCTTAACCTACTTAAAGCTCATTGATCTTACCCCCCTTCACATTTCGTACTTAAATCCTTCATTCGTATTTCTTCTTTTATACGAATCTTTACTGCTTTTCTCTCCTAGGAAATTCTTTGCTCCCCCACACTCAAAAAATTCCGCCCATCAAAGTAGTGATATCTACAAGGCTGCTCTTTCTTTAGTGCATAACCTCTCTTCATTACTGTCATGAGCAACACTGCTCTTTAATTTTTATTGTTTAACACTTGGTGAGTTTTTGAATGAGACGTAAAACTTCACTATCACGTGCAGTCACTTAAGCGTTACGTGAGTGATGGATAAAAGAAAACTCTGAAGGAAAAAAAGTTATAGCACTTACATCAAACATCCCACCCTTAAACTTTTAAACTGTACCCTTGTTATAAAATTCCCATCACCCTTGATAGCAATTTAACGTAGGTGATAATTCCCTTTCCCTGGGAACATCGAAAAATGCAGGGTTACGCTTAAAGTATTTATTGTAAGAGCATGTTGACGATTAAAGCAAAACCAAATGTAACATTGCCCTTTGGGCTAATATGCTTATTTTAAGGGCCACTAACATTTCGTACCACAGGTAACAAACAAAAATACTTTCCAATCAACTGGAAAGGGTCAAAGGTCGTCTGAAACACCTAATTAGTTTGAAAATACTTTTTTTCGTTGTAGGCTGTGAAATAGTAAGTAAATCTTTTCATCACTCCTGAGAGTAAAGAACAATTTTTTTACTTCCTATGACGCAAAAAATTTTTATTGTACTACAAGAACTTGTCAAAACTTCCGTAGGAGCGCTGATTTCTTACTAATGTGGCTCATAGTACGATTGAATTCCGCTAGATGTCAATGCGTTTTATTTATCTTTTCTTATATCTCTTTTTAAGGTTTCTTTTTTTTAATCTTAAAGGTGGGTTCACAGCTCGCGGATACTTATTTGCGGAGGGCTATATAGATAACAAAATATTGTCTGAGACCCGTCTCGACGGAGGACGGAGTCGTTGTTTCCCTCCGCTCGAGTTTCGATCGGCCAGGTTATAAACATAGCCAATTATAACATCGTTTTTTCAACTTGAATTTAGTTCTCTTGCTTGAAAAAAACTTATGTAATAGGATTATAGATAAGGACTTTTATTGTTANATTTAAAAATTAACATCAACTTGATTTTTTGTGTACTAACTAATTTTGTACTCAAAATCTAGAAAATCACATTGTATGCTAAAATGGGCGGGACATTACCTCTCTCCACCGATTTGATATTTCAAATACCTATTTCCAAGCTATGTCCTGCAGACAAACTTAGCCGACCACATACTCTTAAAAGGTACAAAAATATTAAACTGATGTACAAAATTCTAGCTTGATGTTAGTCGGAAACCTTTTTGCACGTTATCTCTTGGACTATTATAATACTAGCCGTTAGGCCCGTGGTAACGGGCAGAATAATAAATATGGTTGATAAAAAGAGCTGAGAGATAATTAGTTATAATTAAAATAGATATTTAAAGAGATATTTACTGTTTAAATAGTAAGTTTTATGCAAGTTTTATGCTCTGATTTTCGTTACATTGGAATGGCGCAATGGTAGAGTCGTTGACTCATACTCTGAAGGTCACTGGTTCAATCCCAGCTTATGGCTCATCAATTTTTAAGGTTATAAATCATTTAGGGGTGCGTCACCGTCGCCCGCCGTCGGGACACTACTCGATTATATAAAAGATAGGTAAACAAGAAATGAAATATTGGTCATAATAACAAACCTGTTAAAGAAGAAATACATATGATTAAGCATGCGACCGTATGCGAAAAAACATATCAATAAATATTTTTCATGAAATAATCTCAAACCCCATAATCCTCAATCTTCGAATAAAATTACCAATAATAGAGATAAAAATCTATAGAGGAAAATTCGACCAAAAATTACCTAACAAGGAAAAGAGCAGTTTTCAAGCCGGAAAATTGATACTGCGGGATAAGATAAAGTAGTGGGGGGAGGGAGACGAGGAAGAAGGGGCGGCCCGGCTAAATTATTACTGATGAAGGTCTGATCAGATTTACCCTTGATAAAATTTGACCCTTTCCCTTCTAGGGCGTCTGCTGACAACAGCTTGTTTAGTTATTGTACGGAGACTAAATTATCTGAACCTGGGTTTCACTTCTCCATCATATAACTCCCGGTAATTTATGTACGTGTATGGGTTAGATTCAATTTATTCAACAAATTATATTTATACAATTTTTTATTCAATGGAACTTAACAAGATCTCTGATATATTTCCCTCTATAATATAGTAACTACTATATCAATGGATAATTTTTAAAAACCCAGATTGAACCAATTCAAATGAAAATCATATATGATTTAATAATGAGATCATTAATCATGAATTGTTTAACACAATTATAATATATGATTGTTAATATAATTTATGAAATTACATTTGAATAAAATTAATATATTTAGCAGTTAATTAATATATTAACACGAGCGACACTTATTTAGCATTAGCATTGAATCTCGTAGAATCGTTATATTAAGCTGTTTTAATGCCGTTAACTTGTATTGGATGAGTCCATTAAAACGAACATTATTCACATCTACAAAATCTTGTCAGATAGATTCAAATTTTTACAAAATTATTGGAAGTAATTTCCTTATGGCACGTTACGTCTGGAGCCTGGGAGTATTGGACAACGTTATCCACCCAAGCATTCACGAGTATTGCTCGCGTGAACATAAGGGAAAAAATGTTATCGACAGTATTATGGAAGCCTGTTCCTTGACTGGTTTTGTATATTTCTGTTAAATGACAAAATGTCACTTTGTTTTGTAAATATAGAAAATATAATCACGGGTTTTGTTAACAGTATAATTGATCAGTTCTGACGCTTATTTCAATATATTAGGTATACTATTATAATAACAAACAACTTTTAAAATATTTTTTTCTTAGTAAAACGAACACCGACACTGTTTGAAATGATAAAGATCGCTAAATTTGTTAAAGCAGACCTAAAAACGTCGGTACAGACCTAAAAAAGACGGTACAATCAGTTAACTACTTTTAATTTTGCCTCTTTTCTAACTCCGCCATGTATAAGTAGTTAGCAACGTATACGTACTTAGCAGTATGCTTTTATAAATTATATTTAATGAAAAATGTAAGGAACTTCGTTCCTACCGGGTGTCCCGCGACACCACACGTTTTATTTATTATTTATTTTATTTTTTTAAATTTAATATGTTAGCGAGTGATATTAAAATTAAATAATCAAATAAAAAAGATTCAGAAAGACACTTCAGGAGCAATATGATTATTAGCTAAGATATTTCACACGATGAGTGCACTAGAGAGGTTCTAGTACGTGTAGTGGGTTTCTGTTTGTAAGCGTGGAGTAGATCATTGTCATAATGGAGGCGGGTTTATTGAGAAGGTACTGTAAGCCCAAGGGAGGGTGCCCGAGGGAGGGTGCCCCTTGCCTCATTGTTTTCTCGTTCAATTGTGGTTACAAGGGGGTAAAGACTTGACGGAGGAAGGAGCCCACTCTCCTCGAGTCCTTGCCACCCCCGGGGGGGCACCCTGGGGGGCGGCAAAGCTTTGTAACGCCGGCGAACTCGGAAACACTCTTAGAAACAAACTCTGCGGCTTTTCCTTTCCATTGTCGACGACCAAGTCTTTTCTTCAAGTCTCCCCTACCCCCAATAGGGCCGAAGTAGCAAAAGGGGTGTTCTGGCCGACGAACTTGAAAGTTTTGCTTTTAAAGTATCTCAAGAAGGCTAATTATACGCTGAAGGGACTTAGACCGACGAGGGCTTGAAAAAATAACTCAGGACACAACTAATTAACACATTAGACAGAGTAAGAATTTCCCAATTTTTAATCTAATGCTTGTACAATTTTTCCTTCTCCCCCCTCCCTCCTACTTTTTCAAGAAATACATTTCCGAGACTTAATTTTTTTCTTGAGAAGCCGTTACTTAATACGCCTAATAACTCGGTCGAGTTGGTAACCACTCTGAAGAACTCTCCCCCTTAAGAAGTGCCCCCCCCCCCCCCCCCCCNAATAAATGGATTGATCTGGAACAATAAATGGATTGTTATTGAACAATAAATGGATTGATCTGGAACAATAAATGGATTGTTATTGAACAATAAATGGATTGATCTGGAACAATAAATGGATTGTTATTGAACAATAAATGGATTGATCTGGAACAATAAATGGATTGTTATTGAACAATAAATGGATTGATCTGGAACAATAAATGGATTGTTATTGAACAATAAATGGATTGATCTGGAACAATAAATGGATTGTTATTGAACAATAAATGGATTGATCTGGAACAATAAATGGATTGTTATTGAACAATAAATGGATTGATCTGGAACAATAAATGGATTGTTATTGAACAATAAATGGATTGATCTGGAACAATAAATGGATTGTTATTGAACAATAAATGGATTGATCTGGAACAATAAATGGATTGTTATTGAACAATAAATGGATTGATCTGGAACAATAAATGGATTGTTATTGAACAATAAATGGATTGATCTGGAACAATAAATGGATTGTTATTGAACAATAAATGGATTGATCTGGAACAATAAATGGATTGTTATTGAACAATAAATGGATTGATCTGGAACAATAAATGGATTGTTATTGAACAATAAATGGATTGATCTGGAACAATAAATGGATTGTTATTGAACAATAAATGGATTGATCTGGAACAATAAATGGATTGTTATTGAACAATAAATGGATTGATCTGGAACAATAAATGGATTGTTATTGAACAATAAATGGATTGATCTGGAACAATAAATGGATTGTTATTGAACAATAAATGGATTGATCTGGAACAATAAATGGATTGTTATTGAACAATAAATGGATTGATCTGGAACAATAAATGGATTGTTATTGAACAATAAATGGATTGATCTGGAACAATAAATGGATTGTTATTGAACAATAAATGGATTGATCTGGAACAATAAATGGATTGTTATTGAACAATAAATGGATTGATCTGGAACAATAAATGGATTGTTATTGAACAATAAATGGATTGATCTGGAACAATAAATGGATTGTTATTGAACAATAAATGGATTGATCTGGAACAATAAATGGATTGTTATTGAACAATAAATGGATTGATCTGGAACAATAAATGGATTGTTATTGAACAATAAATGGATTGATCTGGAACAATAAATGGATTGTTATTGAACAATAAATGGATTGATCTGGAACAATAAATGGATTGTTATTGAACAATAAATGGATTGATCTGGAACAATAAATGGATTGTTATTGAACAATAAATGGATTGATCTGGAACAATAAATGGATTGTTATTGAACAATAAATGGATTGATCTGGAACAATAAATGGATTGTTGAGGTCATTTTGGAGAGTGAGATTGGAAACGTAAAAAAGAGCATCAGTAATCTTGGATTGTATGGTGGTTGGTGGTGTATAAACAAAACCAAATACAAAAATACTCTGCCAGTTAGTGTAGCACATAGCTTCCTCGCGTCCTTTTCATATATTTTAATGATTTTAGGCTTTTTCAACCTATTATCGTATATCCTTTATTTATTTTCCCCCGATTGTATAACTGTCATACTTTTTTCGATATTGCATCCGAGCTTACCGAGTGTAAAGGAAGCTACATCGTTCTAAAGAACGAAAATATTTGAAATAAAAGAAATTTAATTTTGAACTTAAAGTAGGCTGGAGGGTTTATTTGGTATCAAAGTCCTTCGAGTGGTACATATTTATTTCAACGGAGCTTTCGCCCAGGGAACATGAGCTTCTTCAGTGATCTGCAAATTATATATGTGTACAGTATGTCCCAGGATCGACTTGACGATACGTGAAGTGACAAAAAATTTCATTTTTCGACAAAAAGTCATTCTTGATGATCCCTCCTGCATGTCTTCAAATGCAGATTTGTCGTATTAATAATGTTCTACCATTTAATCTGTTCCCAAAAACTGTGCTTTTTAAAATTGCACATGAGGGAACTGGCCTAAATTTTAATTTGATGAAAAAAAGGCCATTCTTTATAAAAAAANTACATTACTCGATACTGACTAAATTACTGGACCCATACAAACTAGGCTTAACACAACTACACAACTACAATTCACATGTTATGAGTGTTAACATAGTTGGCTTGAATGGTAGGAAAATGTGATAATCCAGTGACTACACTTTTTGGTTTTGATGTTAAAAAAAGAGTAATTAAAGTATGATAATATCAAATTATAATAAAATTAATTTAATTAGTAAAAATATAATAAATAAAAAGATAATTAGAGATAGATAAACTTTTAATGATATTACAAATAAATTATAAATTAAAGTACATATAGATAATATTATAGAATTATTATACTTGGATTTGGGCGTCAAGGAGAGTTATCTGGGATATGTTGGGAAGTGAAGAGAGCTACTAGAGGATTAGGATGATATACTAAGGATTCATGGATAGCGGGAAATGGATAGATATTGAACAAATGGATTGATCTTGAACAATAAATGGATTGTTATTGAACAATAAATGGATTGATCTGGAACAATAAATGGATTGTTATTGAACAATAAATGGATTGATCTGGAACAATAAATGGATTGTTATTGAACAATAAATGGATTGATCTGGAACAATAAATGGATTGTTATTGAACAATAAATGGATTGATCTGGAACAATAAATGGATTGTTATTGAACAATAAATGGATTGATCTGGAACAATAAATGGATTGTTATTGAACAATAAATGGATTGATCTGGAACAATAAATGGATTGTTATTGAACAATAAATGGATTGATCTGGAACAATAAATGGATTGTTATTGAACAATAAATGGATTGATCTGGAACAATAAATGGATTGTTATTGAACAATAAATGGATTGATCTGGAACAATAAATGGATTGTTATTGAACAATAAATGGATTGATCTGGAACAATAAATGGATTGTTATTGAACAATAAATGGATTGATCTGGAACAATAAATGGATTGTTATTGAACAATAAATGGATTGATCTGGAACAATAAATGGATTGTTATTGAACAATAAATGGATTGATCTGGAACAATAAATGGATTGTTATTGAACAATAAATGGATTGATCTGGAACAATAAATGGATTGTTATTGAACAATAAATGGATTGATCTGGAACAATAAATGGATTGTTATTGAACAATAAATGGATTGATCTGGAACAATAAATGGATTGTTATTGAACAATAAATGGATTGATCTGGAACAATAAATGGATTGTTATTGAACAATAAATGGATTGATCTGGAACAATAAATGGATTGTTATTGAACAATAAATGGATTGATCTGGAACAATAAATGGATTGTTATTGAACAATAAATGGATTGATCTGGAACAATAAATGGATTGTTATTGAACAATAAATGGATTGATCTGGAACAATAAATGGATTGTTATTGAACAATAAATGGATTGATCTGGAACAATAAATGGATTGTTATTGAACAATAAATGGATTGATCTGGAACAATAAATGGATTGTTATTGAACAATAAATGGATTGATCTGGAACAATAAATGGATTGTTATTGAACAATAAATGGATTGATCTGGAACAATAAATGGATTGTTATTGAACAATAAATGGATTGATCTGGAACAATAAATGGATTGTTATTGAACAATAAATGGATTGATCTGNGGTTAAATACAAAAATGTTTTTTTTTGTATTTTCTTTCTTATTTAGAAAAGTATACTTTTTTTTATAAAGAATGACTTTTTGTCGAAAAATGAAAATTTTTGGTCACTTCACGTATCGTCAAGTCGATCCTGGGACATACTGTACATGGATTGTAAAGAAAAAAACAAACAAGTATTTTTAAATTACAGAGGAAAATTACAGTCTCAAATTCATACATTAGATCCCTGAAGAAGCTCAGACTCCCTGGGCGAAAGCTTTGATGAAATAAAATATAAATCACTCGAAGGTCTTTTATTCCGAAAATATTTTGTCTCTAATTTCAAATATTCTATGATAGAAGTTCACTTTGCATATTTACTTTTTACCTTTTATTTGTTTTGTTATCTTATAAGTAACCGTAAGAGTGTTTTCTCTAATTTTCAAAAGCACTGATATTTATCTTCAAGATGTTGTATATGATTTAGAGAAGAATTACTGAAGCTTTTTGTCTCTGGTTTAGATAGAAGTACGAGGAAGTATTGTTAATGTAAAACTAATTTTAATACTTTTGGAAAACCAATTACCGAACTTTAAAATAACTATCTTTAAAAGGATAGATTTAAAGAAAGGTTTAGTAGTAAGTAAGTATAAGGGGTAAGGAAACAATTATCTAGTAGAAGTTAGATGTTAAGGATAATGATAGTTAAAGAGCATGTTAAGATTACCGTGCTTTACAGTTAATAAAATTATAATGCTTTTTAATATGATTGTACTTTATCGTGTAATTGTTTTCTTAAGACTACTTATCCAGGCAAGTGATAAAAGAAAGAAACATCAGGAATATCCGAGGATTACGTTGTGTTTAAGTGAAGGTTAGTTGCGTGGTAATTGCTCGATGTTTGTTGGGGGAACGGATAGGCTACTTAACAATGTAGTTTGGGGGTGAGAAGGTATAAGGTCTCAGTGAATAGGAATCAACTGTGGGGTGGAAAATAGGGGTTGATTGTTAAAGAAAACCTGTTGATATTTCCAACCCCTAGAAGAACCCCTATCTGGATAATGAGGCTCGGCAGAGTTTACTTCGGTTTGGAAATCACGCGATGTCATCCCCTTTTCACACTCAATGTTAAGGGGTAAGAAAAGTATTTCTTCAGAGGAAGGAAATTTTGGGTGTAAGAATGTATTTTCCCTATAATCAGTACGTGAGAAGACTTGTAGGGGGTAAAATAAAATGTATTTCTTATCTGTATATAGATATGTAATATCTATAAGTATCAATATAAATTGCTTAGAGTTGAATAAAATTTATGCTTCTTATCGATTCTATTTTTAAGAGGTATTATCGGAAGATTAGATTGTCGGTGAAATGTTAACCAGTTTTATCAGATGAAAAAAATACCTTTTCTTTATTATAAAGCTATATCAACCTCATGAATGTCTTAATTTTGTTTTGACTAGTTCTCTTTTAGCCATAATAGACCCTTCCATCATCTACAGCTGGCTGATTTGGACAACACCCTCGAAAGGTAGAACTGTTTTAATTAAGTGACTTAAAGTGAAACCAATTATTCTTGTCTTTTATAAATCTAACATCTTGAACACGATTCTAAATGAAAATTAGAGTGCTTGAATCTGACCAATAGTAAGCAAGAATATCAGCTAGTTCTTTGCACTCTATGATCAAAGTAATTACAGAGCATTCAATATTTGATAGTATAGTCATATATGTAGGTATAGTCATTCTTTTTGCATGGGTATTTGCTTGAATTAATAGTACAGGCTAATATATAGTCTAAAAAAAGTTATCCAGTCTTCCCTTGACTAATTCAAAGTATTTTCGTAATGGAGTGTGACCTTCAATCCAATGCATAAAAACTATCAATCGTCCTTCGTTGTCAATTGTAATTGTTTCCATAAAATGAAGTTGAACTAGATATTCCTGAACGTTCTGCGTTCTGTGGATGCACTTTCTCTCTACGGTCAGCAATACCTACAGCATCTAAAGTCAACAAATCTTAAATATTCAGCTCATTAAGTATCATCTAGGTATATATATTTTATCCATCAAGGTCCAGCAGTAACTCCGATGCACAAGGTTTCTATGTGTCCAGTTAAAAGTTTTCCAATGATTTCAGCTCATAGAAATACAATCAATAGTCCCTGGCTGCAGATTAGATGTATTTATTCCAAGGGTTTTTAGATCTAAGTCTACTTGCTAAAGCACTTATATTTGCTCAAATAGTCTGTTGGTCTAAAATATAAAGCAGCAACGAGTTCTTTATCAAGAGTATACTCTCAATTCTTCAGTTAAATTTCCAAAAATAGACCATGAGTGATTAGGATAAAAAATAAATAAATACCCAAACACAAACACTTATAACTAGTAGTTTATCCATATATTTAAAACAGGTGTTGCTATCAGGATGATAAGAACTCCGAGTCAGCTGATAAATAAAAAAATCAGTTGCTAGAACTTAGCAACTTGAACAGCTTAAGCACACACAAATGGTCCATAGGCAGTTAAACAAATGGGACGAGTTCTTTAACCAAAATAACCAGCCAAGCCGTTTCAAGAAAGCAACCGTTTAAAAGTTTCTTATAGCATTTATTTCTGAACCCATTATTATAATGACGAGAATGCAGGTTTGGGAAACTGGTCTTATGATATAATTTCAAAGAAATGCAAGTATATCCGTGTCCATACGTATATAATTCATCTGTCAAAGGTCAATACATTATGACAAATGGATGCATTCGCCACACAGGGACATATTGATGTGGGTGAAGAGTCGTACAATATATGAGTCATATGAAAAATTCTTCTGCTAAAGTGAATTCCTTGATCACAAATTACTTCAAAAGCTTTACCAAGAAATACAAGTATGTCCATAGGTATATAATTCATCTATCAATGGTCAATATATTATGGCAAAAGGATTCATCCGTCACACAGGGAAATATTGACGTGGGTGAGGAGTCGCGCGCAAATGTATCATATGGAAAATTCTTCTGCCAAAGTGAATTTCTTGATCACAGATTACATCAAAAGCACTACCACAATCCGATATCAACTACGAAAGACCAATATTAATATAGATTTATTTGACGATGTAGTCAATACATATATATGTGTTCCATAAAGGCAGGCTTAAGGTTTTTTCCTCTGTATAAAGTCTGGTAAAATGAACATACTACGAAATATATAGGGGGGATCCAAAGTTAAAATGACACGGAAGTGATTGAGCGAGGTAAAAACAGAAAGCAATACTGATAGCTCTATATCTATCGGTAGATTTACTTGTGGTAAATCGATTGCTCTATTAGGGAATCTGGAGGTTTTCCCATAGAGATGGATAGGGTTGGAATGGGGAAGGGAGGAAAGAGCTTTACTGAGTGGGATGAAAACCTAGGGGATGAAAATCTAGGGGTTGAAAACGCTACCCCCATTCATTGAGGTGATTTGGATGCATAGTAACACACGGGTAAACTGCCGACAGCTAAAACATACACACATACACACAATATACGCACAACACACATCTTAACTCTACTTCACATATGGCATACATGATTCCTCCAACTTTACCTATAAAGTTTATCGCTATTATAATGACGAGAATGCAGGTTTGGGAAACTGGTCTTATGATATAATTTCAAAGAAATGCAAGTATATCCGTGTCCATACGTATATAATTCATCTATCAAAGGTCAATACATTATGACAAATGGATGCATTCGCCACACAGGGACATATTGATGTGGGTGAAGAGTCGTACAATATATGAGTCATATGAAAAATTCTTCTGCTAAAGTGAATTCCTTGATCACAAATTACTTCAAAAGCTTTACCAAGAAATACAAGTATGTCCATAGGTATATAATTCATCTATCAATGGTCAATATATTATGGCAAAAGGATTCATCCGTCACACAGGGAAATATTGACGTGGGTGAGGAGTCGCGCGCAAATGTATCATATGGAAAATTCTTCTGCCAAAGTGAATTTCTTGATCACAGATTACATCAAAAGCACTACCACAATCCGATATCAACTACGAAAGACCAATATTAATATAGATTTATTTGACGATGTAGTCAATACATATATATGTGTTCCATAAAGGCAGGCTTAAGGTTTTTTCCTCTGTATAAAGTCTGGTAAAATGAACATACTACGAAATATATAGGGGGGATCCAAAGTTAAAATGACACGGAAGTGATTGAGCGAGGTAAAAACAGAAAGCAATACTGATAGCTCTATATCTATCGGTAGATTTACTTGTGGTAAATCGATTGCTCTATTAGGGAATCTGGAGGTTTTCCCATAGAGATGGATAGGGTTGGAATGGGGAAGGGAGGAAAGAGCTTTACTGAGTGGGATGAAAACCTAGGGGATGAAAATCTAGGGGTTGAAAACGCTACCCCCATTCATTGAGGTGATTTGGATGCATAGTAACACACGGGTAAACTACCGACAGCTAAAACATACACACATACACACAATATACGCACAACACACATCTTAACTCTACTTCACATATGGCATACATGATTCCTCCAACTTTACCTATAAAGTTTACCGCATTCTATCAAACCGTGTCGTGTTACAGTCGATTTGCCCTCGTTCACGAGGAAAACATTTATGAAATGAGTCACATATATTCAGTTTAGTTTTGTTTGGATTGAGACAAGTCAATCCAAAAAGACAATTTGACCATCTAACTTTAATAGAAATTAAATAAATAATAATATGATGTTACGTCTTTATGAAATACTATAATACAGTTTATTTATTGTAATTTATAAGTATATTATTACTATAAACTACAGCATATAGAGTTAGACTAAATTAAAAGTTCTAGTATTATCATTAATTCTACCTTATTTAATGATTATGTGATTAAATTACTGATTAAAAATTATACACAACTGAAGAAGACTCTGAAGAACCTATTTATCGGCAAAAATAAGTATATACATTTTTTAAGAGGACTAAATGTGCAATAAAAGAGGACCAACTTTGTGTCTGTAGACCCAATACTTTCAAAGATACAGCAATTCGAAGTTGACGAATTTATGCCAACAAATTGTAGAAGAAAGGTTTAGAAGAAAAGGTCGAATATCGGTATAAAACAGCCCCCTCATGAGAAAGTTCATAAGNACTTTCAAAGATACAGCAATTCGAAGTTGACGAATTTATGCCAACAAATTGTAGAAGAAAGGTTTAGAAGAAAAGGTCGAATATCGGTATAAAACAGCCCCCTCATGAGAAGGTTCATAAGGAATAAAGGTGTACATTGGCTGGTAGAATGTAAAAAAAGTTGTATTAATTGGCTTCCTATTTAGTTGCAACATGATGTCTGTTAGCCCAGTAGTTCAGTTGCAATCGCCCAGAAGCCCATCAAATTAGACCTATAATTCACACAGCTTGATGTAGTTCAGATTTCTTTATATGTGGTTCAGACCAGATAGGGTAATGTGATCCTAAGTTGGCACTTCGTAAAACCTTTAATATCTGCATAGTAAAAATGTTCGAACTTTTCTTACTAGTTGCCTTTAACTCGAAAACTGTGAGTTTTTCGACGCTGGCGTTATTTCTATTTTAAATGTACAGTAAATTTACAGCAGTATAATAAGCTCAACTGGATCTCTGTACGTCCAATAGTTTCTGGAAGCTGGAGAGAAGTGTCTAGTCACTCTGAAAGGGAGGGGGGGCCTTCCATCGACACATGCTTCGGTTCCGTAGTTCAAGTACAACTTAGTCAAGTTCAACTTAGTTAAGTGCAACTTAGTCAAGTACAACTTAGTCAAGTACAACTTAGTCAAGTACAACTTAGTCAAGTACAACTTAGTCAAGTACAACTTAGTCAAGTACAACTTAGTCAAGTACAACTTAGTCAAGTACAACTTAGTCAAGTACAACTTAGTCAAGTACAACTTAGTCAAGTACAACTTAGTCAAGTACAACTTAGTCAAGTACAACTTAGTCAAGTACAACTTAGTCAAGTACAACTTAGTCAAGTACAACTTAGTCAAGTACAACTTAGTCAAGTACAACTTAGTCAAGTACAACTTAGTCAAGTACAACTTAGTCAAGTACAACTTAGTCAAGTACAACTTAGTCAAGTACAACTTAGTCAAGTACAACTTAGTCAAGTACAACTTAGTCAAGTACAACTTAGTCAAGTACAACTTAGTCAAGTACAACTTAGTCAAGTACAACTTAGTCAAGTACAACTTAGTCAAGTACAACTTAGTCAAGTACAACTTAGTCAAGTACAACTTAGTCAAGTACAACTTAGTCAAGTACAACTTAGTCAAGTATAACTTAGTCAAGTACAACTTAGTCAAGTATAACTTAGTCAAGTACAACTTAGTCAAGTACAACTTAGTCAAGTATAACTTAGTCAAGTACAACTTAGTAAAGTACAATTTAGTCAAGTACAACTTAGTCAAGTACAACTTAGTCAAGTACAACTTAGTTAAGTACAACTTAGTCAAGTGCAACTTAGCCTAGTACAACTTAGTCAAGTACAACTTAGTCAAGTACAACTTAGTCAAGTTTAACTTAGCCAAGTACAATTTAGTCAAGTACAACTTAGTCAAGTACAACTTAGTCAAGTGCAACTTAGCCAAGTACAACTTAGTCAAGTTTAACTTAGCCAAGTACAATTTAGTCAAGTACAACTTAGTCAAGTACAACTTAGTCAAGTACAACTTACTCCAATACAACTTAGTCAAATACTAGTCAAGTATAACTTATTTAATTCGCCAATTAAATTTACTATAACTTCTTTTCTTATAACTTTACTCGTAGGTGGGAGGTTTTACGTCGAAATTAGGCCTGAAACGAGAGGAATACTTCAAATATCGATTTTTTGGAAGAATAATATAATTTTTTAAGTGTCATATCTCGGTAACTATTAAACGTATAGATTTTCAGTTGGACTTTAAAGGAAGACAATTATATTTACAACAACTTTTTCTCATAGGATAATATTTATGTTTACAACTCACCTCGAAATGTTTTGTTATCGCTAAGCTTAGACAACTATAATTATTCTATTAAAGATAAATGATTGTTTTGATTTGTTGGTCTTCAAATAGATATAATAACTTATCTAAATTAATTTACTTAGTTTATCTGTTTTTTCTAAATATAAAATTAAACCCATTGCCACACGCCTATATAGGCTTGTAATTAATAAAGCAATTAGAGATAAGCTTCACAAACTCTATCACAAATTATTTATACCTCAGGAAAAACAAAACCTATCTATTCTATATCCATGAAAGAAGAATGGCTAGCAATGTGATTTTCATAACCATGAGTACAAAATTAGTTAGTAGACCAAAAACCAAGTTGATGTTGATTTTTGATATGTTAGTTATACAAATATTACACCACATCTAAGTGGTCACCAATTAATAGCTAACTAACATCAACTTTGATTTTCTGTCTACTAACTAATTTTGTACTCAGATCATGAAAAACACCATTGTCCTCTCTATAACCTATTTATGTTGTGTACTGTGTATTTGCCAAATTAGACTATGTTTTTTTAATTTAAACGTTAAAAATAATTAGGGAAAGAAAAGTTTGATTTTTTTGAGGGGCATTTAATAGAGGTAGAGGGGACAGACAAACATCATTTACTTGTACTGGATAAATTAGACATTGTAAAATTTACTTGTACTGGATAAATTAGACATTGTAAAATTTACTTGTGCTGGATAAATTAGACATTTGTTTGGACAGGGAGGAGACTTGGCTAAACCTATGATTTGAAACCGCTTCAAGCAAGAGTTGACTTATTTTTTTTACATAATTGTTTTGTTGGGAGTATCAATCTTAGATACATTATATCATTTAATAGCTTCAAAATGTAAGAATTTTTATTTTGCTATGCACAATTTAAAACTCAATAAAAACTCAAATGAAATTAAAAAACATTAAAATAAGTTTACATGAAAAAATAAAAATATAATATCACTTATTCTTTTAAATTTTCAAACAACCGTGATTTTTCTTTAATCTTTTCCCTGTTTCTAACATTGTAAAATTTACTTGTACTGGATAAATTAGACATTGTAAAATTAACTTGTACTAGATAAATTAGACATTGTAAAATTTACTTGTACTGGATAAATTAGACGTAGTAAAATTTACTTGTACACGATAAATTAGACGTAGTAAAATTTACTTGTACTCGATAAATTAGACGTAGTAAAATTTACTTGTACTGGATAAATTAGACATTGTAA
>KZ651886.1:73768-93828 GCA_001010745.2 Gerris buenoi
GATTAAAAAATTCTAAAATGTAGTCAATTTTAATACGAATCTAATGATATAAGCCGTTTTCCCGGGAAAATCTAGTTTCTGAGAAAATAACTTAAAACGCGGATGGAGAGAGCCCGTGTTCGATTCCCCGTTCGGGAGAAGTTATTTTTATGATATTTTTGATGAAATTTCTTATTGTAATTAAGTGCACATATATATGAAAAAGTTTGTCTGAGTTGTCTCGGACCGATTTTTCTACTTGACTTGTTGTTAGGGGCTAGAAGAATTCCAATTCATAAGTAATGCTCAAGCCGAGAGTGCTAAATAAATATTCGTTCAAAGATATTAATAAAATAGTAAATAATAAATGGAAGAGTAACAATAAATAATATTATATAAAACGCATTTTTAAAAACAAGCTTATATTCGTATTCATCTCGGCAAACCCTTTCATTTGATACCCATATCATGGGCGAGCTTAAAAAATAACTATATAGTCCGCCATCTTGTGCTGTCCACCATATTGGATTTAGAATGACGTCACTTAGCTAACTATGCATTGCCATCCAAACTAAACGTGTATATGCAAAATTCCAATTCAATCTGTAGAGGATAACTGCTTTAAAATTTAGTTACAAGATTTGACCCGAACATACATACAGACATGCATACATACATTGCAAGTTAAATAAAAGCTTTTTTTAAAAAAAAAAAAAAAATTCAATAAGATACGCTTCAAAGTTGAAAGTAGTCTTTTCGTAAAAGTAAATTCCATGTTCACTTTTTTCAAATCCTTAAAAGCTACAAAAATTCACATTCAAAAGTTTTAAGCCAAAGCTGACGGAACAAAAACTTAAAGCTTCACATTTATGTCGTTCTTTAACTTCGGTTCTCAAACTTTATTTTTTTCATACATCAACTCAATGTTTTAATATCTTTCATTGAAAATAACTTCTTTTTTCTTTCAAATTCTGATACTCTAATATTTACTAAAGAATGAAAATGTGTTCTGGTTAAAACCCTTCCCACATACGAATGTAATAAAGGCATTCGTGCAAAACATAATCAACTTTTGGTAATTGAGTTTAGCTAAGCACCACGCATGCCCACTACATGTTTCTAATTATCCCCCTTTGATGGTTAGTTAAAACTGTAGATTAAAATATAATTGAATTAAATCGACCGAATTGATCATCATTTCAAAGAACAGAATGTTACCTGGAGTATCCAATAACGTTTGATAATTTTGGTCAACATTTTGTTAAATCGAAATAACGTTAAATTGTAAATACAAATCAAAATTGTCATGTTGGATGAATAATTTCACGTTTGATGTCGATTATCAAATTTACTACTGGGTAGAAGGAATATTACCTTCTTAGTACATTATTGAATTTTTGTGTTATTATTTCTTTTAGAAACATGGCTAAGAAAATGGAGAATAAAAATCAACGAAATGAAAAGCGTACATGTCACATTCAGTCTAAGACATGGAATATAAATCAAATTCCTATCCCTCACTCCAGTTCTGTTCGCTACCTTAGATAGGCGATTAACATGGGCACACCACACAAAACTTAAACGACAAGACTGCAACCGACGCTACAAACTTTTACACAGACTCTTACACTACACATCTAAACTCAACATAACAAATTACTCATTATTAACACTGGGAGACAGACAGAGAAAAATAGACTCCAGCGCTGGGACTTGAACCACGGGCCTCCTGTGGTTCAAGTCCCAAAGCTGGAGTCTATTTTTCTCTATCTGTCTCCCAGTGTTAATAATGATTATAATTTAAAATTGAAACTTTCCGTAATATGAAAACTACCAAAAACTTAAAAATTGAATTTCAAATTAATCATTTATAACACCATAATTAAGCCCACTTGTCATATGGTATTGAACTCTGGGGATGCACCAAGCGTTCCAACTCCTACCTCATCCAATCCCTTCAATCCAAGATCCTTAGAAGAATAACTAACGCACCTTTCTATGTTTTCAACTTTACCCTTCACGTTGACCTCAAAGTTCCCTTTGTTCGTGACCTAACCACTTTCCGATAAAAATCTTTCCATGACTCAATTTCCCATCATCTTAATCCTTTAATCCACAACTTAACATCACCATTCATACCTGGTAACCCTCCTCGACGCCAAAAGGACAGTAGCCTCCTGACCTATTAAACATCAATTAATAAAATGTAATGTTCATGTCTCCGTAATACCGTGAGTACTGTCAATGTACAGTTACTCACACCATGTGTTAAGGCCCCCCATACACACTTCAACTTGGTTGTCCATCTATGTCTCTCAACCTGGTTGATCAACGTCAAAAAAAGGTTGAACAACATCAGTAGAGAAAGAACCAGCATACAGAGAACTCAGCATAAAGTGAAACTATACCTGAATAGTTTCGTTCCTGTGTCTGTCTGTCACTCTGTACGGTTCCAATAACTTTTGAATCAAAAGAGATAAAAACATAAGCTGTGCCCACCAATATCAAAAGGGTTTTGTTGTCTTTCAACATGGTTGTTCAACTTGTGATTTGGTCTCTCAACCTGCCCATACACACTTCAACTTCAACTCAACCAAGTTGGACAACAAGTTGATATATGGGGCCTTTCAAGTCAATATCAAACTTATGTCATCTTTATTTCTTATAACATGTAGTCTATGTAGTTGCAATATTCAAATAAATTTCTTTAATAATCTTACATACTAGTGGTTATCTAACAAAGCAGTTATACATAGCAGTTATCTAAACAAATTAAGTATTTCCTGTTTAAGATCTTATTATATAATAATAACTAGAAATACAAAAAAAAATACAGGCATGTCTCATACTGATCATCATATTGAGATGATAATATTTTATACAAATGAAGTAACAAAGTCGATACTCAATATGATGATCAGTATGAGATGATAATATTTTATACAAATGAAGTAACAAAGTCGATACTCCATTAGATAGATTTGATATTTTCAATGACTTTTTGGTATTCTATTTGATCTTTTATGCTTTCGTTAAAATTTTCAATTTAAAAGTTTTAATTAATAATCACCTTGGACGTTGGTGGTGTCCAAATTTCATGGAAATATGAAACTTCATTATTTTTATGGATTAATGTTGGAAAATTAAAAAGAAAAATGTACGGTTACTTCACTTTAAGGGAAGGTAACTTAATTTTAAGATGAACTTTTAGGTGAAAAGAGTGTTATCTGAAACTTCAAAAGTAGTTTCTTCGGGTAAGTAACTATTTTATATTAGGACCTTTTTAAAGAGCTTATATTCCACTTTTACCGCATTAATATATATAAAAAGGAGAAGCTATTAAAGAAGCATTTTAACAGGTTCTTATAGCCCAGTAGATCACATTACAGGGGTTCTACCTTTCCCTTAAGTGGGTAAATGCAGTCGGAAGTTGAACGGGGGTGGGGGTTGGCTTTTAGCGGTTTAAGTTTGATTAAAGCGTATAGGTATGGGATTTCGCTCGGCATTAGAGAGCTTGGTGTGGTGGTGAAACAGTTCTAGAGGATCCTCGTCAGGATGCCGCGGTAACGTAATTATTCAGGCGAGGCCTACATTTCTCTCGACTAAGGAAGGTGTTGACACTGATAAGGGAATCCTTTATCACAGGTAAAATACCACACCCCGGACGATATTATTCACCAAGTGAGATATCCTTGGGATTCTACGCGTTCCTTAGTCTTTAAGGGTTCTATTTACAGTAGACTAGACTACTTCTACACCAGTATTTCCTTCATAAAATTAACTGATCCTTCGAATGTGACGACATGTTGTTCTCTAAGGGATTACTTAAAACTTTAGGGAAAGGAGTCATAAAGTAATAGATAACAGATTAATTGTTGTGACGACCAACACCATTATCACTTCTTCTGCCAGCTCTACAACATACATATTAAATATATACCTTCAAAATTACTCATCTGATTTTTATGAAATTTGGATTGTTTATCGAAAGTAGCCCGCAGATATTTCTAACGTCTGTGCTCTTTAAATTTTGCTAAAATTATACTTTAATTCATATAAAAAATAAAACAATTAGGCAGTTTCAGTAATAGGACAACATTTAAATAATCTAACAACGATGCGTTGTAAAAGCATATAAATATATCAAATATACAAAATAGTACACATTAAGCTATGTGCCACACTTATTGGCAGACTTTGTTTTGAATCATTATAAAAGTCTGCGTTTCTTTTTANCCCTTATAAAAGCAGAAGTGTGATATTCCTTTGTCCCTAAGTACATTGGACTAAACATCCCTTTTTCTTTATAGTTATTTAGTCAGTCATTTATATTCTAAAACAACATAGGGGAGTAACAATCTAAAGAAGTACCGATTAATTGTTATTACGACTAACACTATTATTAAGAAAATAACTTACTAACTTGAAAAAAATGACTTAAATTAAAATGATTGTTTAACTTTAAGCATGTTGTGACAAAAAATGTTATATCTGACCTAATGTTATTATGTGAATGTTATTCCGCTTTGGATCTTCACTTTGTACCCCTTATCTTGGTTTCTGCCTTAATCTCTATTATAGCCCTAGTCTGCCCGCACTTTGTACTGCTGGTTTAAGTAATAAAATCTATTATACTATTTAGCTAGTAAAGACTTTACTCTTATTCTGTTAACACTGTATGTTAATTATTAATATTTAAAATAAATGCACAATAAAAAGAACTTCTTATATACTACGATTTTAAATTTTCTGCCATAAATTATAAATTTGAAACCTATCAAAATGAAGATTGTAAATATGGGACCTGTCAAAACAAATAAAATAATTTTCGGATTTTTTTCAGAACTAACTTTCCATACATTAAAAATTGATGAAAACGAATGAAATTCTGCTGAATGATAGCTAAACGTATTAAAATATTGTATTGTCACGGTGATTAGAGCTATTCTAAAAGTTTCAAATGTCTAGCTACTCGGGAAGTTAGTTAAAAATCTATTGCAAGATTTGTACTGGACAAACAAACCAACAAGAAAGCAAGCTAATAAAAACGTAGTAAAATGTGATGACAATATTGTTGTGATTCTTTCTATTAACCTGTTGGTACTTCTTTCGATTGTTACTCCTCTATTTTTTAGACACAAAATGGCTTTGACTCTATAATTATTAAGATACTAGGATGTTTAGTCCAATGAACTTTAGGACAAAGGAATATTACAATTCTATTTTTTATTTTTAAGGGGAGTAACAGTCTAAAGAAGAACATTCCGTACACCTTCTTTAGGTTTCTACTCCACTTTGTTTTGTTTATAAGGGGAGTAACAGTCTAAAGAAGAACATTCCGTACACCTTCTTTAGGTTGTTACTCCCTCTCTGTTTATTTTATAAGGGGAGTAACAATCTAAAGAAGTGCCAATCTGTCGTCATAATATGAAGTGATACCACAGATTCTCAGTCGAAACAACTAGTAATTTGCTATCTAACTCTCTTTTGAACTTTTAAGATTTGTCTTTAATCTGGATCAGGTTAACGATGAAGGACATACTTATGTAGTGCTTTTACGTTTTACTACTCTCTGCCATGACACCGGCTTTTGTCTTTTAAGGAAAACTTTGAAACTGGTTTTTACAGTTGCTAAACTCACGGAAAGGTCTCTTTGGAAAGAGTGCGGATGAGTTTCGAGATGAAATCTTGATGAGTAATAAAAACTTTGCAAGGAAGCCTAAAAGCCGAAGCTAGCCCCCGTTTCTTTCTTTGGTTTTATAGATAAGGTCTTGCGGCCCTTGCAGTCCTTAGGGCTGTGGCGATACATTCAGCCGCCCTTTTACAGTTAACGACTGGGATCACACCCTTAGTTTTCCCCGTATCTCTTCAGTCTCATCCCTTCTCAAATGACCCATATCACTTTTTTTCACTCTCCGACTCTTTTTTTCTTCCTTGAAGAAGTTTTATCTCAATCCAATTTAATTTTAGATCGGGCTGAGTTAGGAATGAAATGAGCAATTACTTGGAATATATCCTTTTTACTCTGTTTTCTTCTGACGTAAAGAAGTAAAACTCTTGTAGGAATGGATAGCTAGTTGATGTAACAAGATAATATTGATCTGTCTCAATACTGTTAACTATTCTGCAATGAATTGTTTTGTTTAATCATAATAATGAAAATTAATGTCATTCAATGTTAAATAATCATAAATCAATACTCAATTTATTAAAAAGGAATAAGAAACTGTATTTTATAAAGTCAAGTCATGCACCATGACTTAATGAGCGAATTGTCAAAGAAATCTGCGTATTATTGGCTTATGATAATATAGGAAAATTTTGGTTTAGAATTTGCATGGGTGAAAAACAAAGAAAAAAAGTGCACAAGGGTACGGAGTACAAAATTCTGGCCAACGAACTCATCCTTTCTTTTGATATTATTGACATTTTAAAATTTGTTTGAAATTTTTAAGTGCACCCTAAGGGGAGATATCGTCTAGAGTGACACATACATATATACATACATACATAAGAAAGTGTGAAATTTTGGAAATCATCAGAATGGTCTGAAACGGATTTCCATGGAAAAAATTTTCATTACAAAAATGTTGAAGCCATTACAATAGCTTAATTTTCTTCGAAAATTCACCAACACCATGACAAGATTATAATATGCCAAAATTATTTATAATATTTATCATAACAAACCAATCAACCCAGGTTCATTCACTCCAAGCGACATTAATCCAATCACACAACAGTCAATTTAGGTTTAACTGATTGCTTTTGTGAACCATTGTTAAAATGTATATAATAAGACCCTTATATACCAATTCTGTGTACCGATTAAATCAACTACTCCCTTGGAATAGTGGTTAGCGCGTGAGGCTCTTAATTCAGGGGTCAGGGGTTCGAGACTAGTCCAGAAAGAAGATTTTTCACGTTCACAGGTAAATCAACTGCCGGCCTAGGTTGGTAGTCGATTAAAATATCTATCATAAGCGAGTCTTTAAGAAAAAACTTGCAATTTCGTTCATTTCACTTCAAAAATATTTCACTTAGACGAGTTTTGAAACGCGAACTTCGTTTCTCGATGTCGTTTCAAACAAGCAAATTTATCCTACCGCGGATAAAGAAGGTTCATTTAAAAAAAAACGTCACCAGAAAAATACATGGGTTACGGATAAAGGGACATCGGTTTTAGGATAGGGTTAAGACATCGATGTTTTCTATCAATGTTAGCTAAAACATTGAAAAAAAATAATGGATATTTTCGATAAATCGATATAAACTCTTAACCCGACGAGAAACAATAAGTAAAGTTCATTAGTAATCTAAAATTTTACCTCGAGCAAAAAAAAGTTCGCTGATTTCGTAGTTTTCGTCGTATTTTATTTGATGTTTTTGATTTCGATGTTGCTTCGGGTCAACATTGATTTTGTCGATACATTGAAATTCCAAATACATCGACATCGATGTCTCAACTCTACTCTAAGCGACTGAGTAAACCGTTTGGCTGATATACCTACTTGTATTATAGTATACCTACATTTTACTAACTTACAGTCTATAAGATTAGAGTTGGCACAATCAAAAGGCGGGAAAATTTTGTGGAAAACGATTCTACTGGCCCCCATGTTGAATGCAACTTCAGAAAAAAATGCTCTACTCTACCTCTGTTCCACAAAAATAATATAACATGGCAATACTGATTTTCCCTTTTTATAACCCCAAAACTACCTCCGCGTTTGTTGTTTCCCACCTTCGATTGTGCCAACTCTAATCTTATAGACTGTAGTTCACTTATATGATCTATCTTATGTGTACCTTTTTATATGTATATATATTTTTGTAGGTGGATCCTTTTTTGTGTAAAAATAATGATTTACATTGGTTTCGCTCTAGGCAACGTTTCGACCTTGCCGGTCATTCTCAAGCCTGGTTAACTGTTATGTGTTCATTCATCAATTTAAATTTAGTTTATTTATATATTTATATTGATATGAGATACTTTTATGTTAAATAGATGCAAAGAAGGAATATTATGACGTTTGTAACCTATGATTTTATGTTGTTTTTTTTTATAAAATAAATGTTGTTTATAGGCTTGAGAATGACCGGCAAGGTCGAAACGTTGCCTAGAGCGAAACCAATGTAAATCATTATTTTTACCCAAAAAAGATATCCACCTACAAAAATATATTAGTACACTTTTCCATGAAATACATATTAGTAACAAATCAGGTATAAAATTAATTAATTAATAAATTTAAAAATTTAAAAAAAAATTGTATAAATTATAGTACACTCAAATATAAGTACGTACACACAAAAAAAATGTACGTGAAAATGTTACTGAAAATTTATTGTAAGATAAATTTTCGCAAACAATTACGTTAAATTTATCATGTGATGCTATAGAAATGAATGATTTACATCATATAAACATTATTTAGTGCTCGCTAGAACTCAAAAGTGCATTGATAATATCTCCATACATAATAACTACTACACATTGTTTAAAATCAAAATATTTTTATTTGTTAGGCTATTAAGAAAGGGCCGATTCATTTTCATACACATGGTCCAATAAATTATCAACTGGCTAAATTAACCCAACGACCAAATCATCCACGTAATTTAAATGGCAATAAATTTTGTTTCCGACTCGCGCCATTAAGCTTAACTGACAATAAATCTACAGCATCACTTTCAGTGAAACTAGGGCTACAGAACCAAATCACGTTTTAACATGACATATTGTCCACGTTCAAACAGCTTTTAGAATCTGTCTAATAACATTGTACACAAGGATTTATATCATTTTACTTCCGAGCTTACTGAAGGTAATAGAAGCTATGTAATCGTTCTGAAAAAAAAAACCTCTAATTTCACAAATTCCATTACGGAAGTACTTTTCAGACAATTATGTTTCCGATTTCAAAAATTCCAAAACGAAAGTACGTTTTAGACATCAACATTTATTGTTCCGTGTCTGTCCGTCTGTCTGACTGATTCTGTGTACAGATTGAATCAACTACTCCCTTGGTATAGTCACTGAATTATTGCGAACCACCATATCTTAATAACTATGTACTAGTCCGATTTTAATGAAATTAAAATGGTAGGCCATAATTGGCCCTTTTTAACTATTAACTCAACATAATTAACTATTTTATTAATATCCAATACTTATTGTACTAAGCTCGCTTCAATGAAAGAGCCATAGTTTATAGTTTTATTAAGCCATGTTAGAAATTAGCGTGTTAGCTACTACTCATACCCGCAGGTACATTACTAATAAATTAGTCGGATGGAGTTATAATTATACTAGGTTCAATGTAAGGTAAATTTTTAGGTACTTATTTACTTGGGTACATACCAATAAGTATGTACCCAAGTAAATAAGGTGCCTTAGGGAAAGAGTTTACCTGGGTACATACCATTTATTTATTGAAATGAAATAAAATAAATTAATAGACATACTTAATGGGGATGTTGAAAAGCATTGGGGCTTTTGTATGGGGTTAAGAAGGGGGAAGAAAAGAAAAGAAAAAAAGATGTACCCAAGTAAATAAGGCGTTATAGGGGAAGATGTTTACTTGGGTACATACCTAAGGTTTGTACCCAAGTAAATAAGGTGCTATAGGGCAAGAGTTTAGTTGGGTACATACCCATGACAAGTAATTTTATATTATTTTTTTAAATATTAATTTAAAAAGTATTGACAGAAATGACAATGACATGTCAAAGAAATCATTTTTATTATATAATTCATTCTCGAATAAAATAAAATCTGAAAAGTTGGAAAAAAGTACGATTGCAAAGAAAAAGACGTGGATAACCTCAGAGGCATTAATATGAAACAAGCCATATTACTGACTGAAAGAATGACGAAGTGAGAGATGTTTCAATGGTTCCAGCGTAAGTAAAAGATTTAAAATTTTGTACAATGTACATTGTGACAAAGGAATATCACACTTCTGTAATTTAAAGTGACTATATCTGTTAGCCTAACAATCAAATAAGACAAAGGGACATTTAGTCCAATGTATTTTGGGACAAAGGAACATCACACTTATGTATAACAAAAAGTGACATAATCCATTAGTCCAATCATTAAGTTAGACAAAGGGACATTTAGTCAATGTATTTTGGGATCAGTGATTTTCTTTAGAGAAGAAAATTTAAAGAAGTCACGTTTTTAATCTTTAGAAAGAAATATGTAGGTGGAAGAAAGATGAAGATTGACGTACGTTTTATAAATATTTATAAAGTTTTTCTTTAACATAAAATAACTTGTATTTTTTTTCTATACATACAAATATAAAGAAAAACGTAATGAAAAAAATACAAGTTTTTTTTAATAAGGCTTATTAATACATCCGAGTTGACCAATATAAGTCAACCCTGATAGATTAAAACCAATTCACCTCATTTTTGAGGTGAATTTGAGGTATGTACCCAAGTAAACAAGTGCCAATTTTGAAACCTATTTTTACACGAGCGTTAAGTGTAATCAAGGTAGTTGCAACGTTTCTATTTGAATAAGAGTGTCGAATATAGCCTACGAAGAGAAAACTACGCTTTATCAAACGAACCGTCTGGCTACCGTCATTTGTCAGTTTACTTAAAGATGTATAAGAGAACACTAAATTAAAATGGGTTATGGTTTCATAATTCCCCACCCTAAGATCCATCAAATTGATTTGACAAACCCATAATGGTTTTCTTCACTTCATGGGAAAGCATTGAAATGTAGATAATATGTAGATTTAACGCCCAAAATCGTATCCATGATTCAATATTCTTTCATAAAATGGGGGAAATGAGAATTTTAAATATAAATCGATATAATTATTTTGGTCTAAATAACTAAAAAGACAATGGAATGTTTTTGGGACAACAGAATATCACACTTCTGTTATTGTTGGGAGTAACAGTCTATAGAAGAACATTCCGACCACCTTCTTTAGATGGTTACTTCCCTCTACTTGTTTAAGGGGAGTAACAGTCTAAAGAAGATCATTCGCTAAACCTTCTTCAGATAGTTACTCCCTTCTTTTTGTTTAAGGGGTGTAACATTCTAAAGAGGATCATTCCGTACACCATCTTTAGATTGCTACTTCCTCCTGTTTGTTTAAGGGGAGTAACAGTCTAAAGAAGATCATTACGTAAACCTTTTTTAGATTTGTATACCTTCTGTTTACTTAAGGGAAGTAACAGCCTAAATAAAATAATTCAACACAACTTCTTTAGATTGTTACTCTCCTCTGTTTGTTTAAAGGGAGTGACAGTCAAAAGAAGTGACAATAATATTACGTAAGAAAAAGAGTGTAGATATCAGTTTTCTAGATATATTAAGTTGTGAATATTACACAAAAATATTGCTTTTTAAGGTTAAATCACAAGTTATTTGTCTATTTTCTAAACGAGAATACATTTTTATAGTCTTCCATACAGCGATACTTTATAACTAAGTTCAATTTATCCAGTTTATTTTATTTTTTTTTTTTTTCAAAATAAATGATAAATGGGTCGGTTTATTATTTGTTGAAGTAAAGGTGGGTTAAGTCGGTAAAGTAAAGGGTGTAAACGAATTGAGGATCAGAGTGTTTGAAAACCCAAGAAGAGGTCGGTGATGTATCCCACAGTTTGACTTAGCAACTCGGCAGCAAAGCTCCTGGCTCGAGCAACTTCTCTCCCGCAACAACTTCTAATGCGGTTTCCAAAGATCAATAAAGATTTGGAATGGATTGACTACCAGAGCCTCTCTTAAACCAGACTCTCCTTCTTCAACTGAAGCAACATCCCAGAAACAGGGGGGAACTGACGCAACATCATCTGTTCCCATCATCCCCTCCAACTCCCAAAGTTTCAAATTACAGTTCCCATCCAATAAAGAGTTTTAAAAGAAGAGAAAAGGAGTAATTTGAAACATGAAGAACTGCTTTTGCGGTGCATTAATTAGATCGTTCTTTTGAAAAAACAAACAAGAGAACGAGAAAGTCTATTTAAAGATTGGATGTAGAGGATTCAAGAGATTAGTAACTTGAATATTCGAGCTGGGATTAAGGTTAAGAGTCAACACAAAGAGAAAGGATAAAATAGTATTAAAGAGTTTCTTCATTATTATCATTTTAGCTGTGAATGTATAAATTGCCTGCCAATTAATGTGCCACATAGCTTCCTCGCATTTTATCACGTACTTTATAAATAGAATACTTTTAAATCCCTTATTGTCTAATTTATTTAATTGTTTCCTTTATTATAAAATATTGTTTACCTCCAGCGAGGAGAAAAAGTGAACTTTCCTCCCTAGTTTACAGGGAGGAAAGTAGCTCATTGCACCCGGTCGGGCTCAACAGGGAGTAATGAGAAAGGAGGGAATCATGAACTTTCATGATTCCCTCCAGTGTTGCCCAAGTGATAAGCACAAGTAAATAAGGTTGGTGCTAATACACATTTCATTTATTAACCATTGTTTAATGTTTAAATCTGTAATGTCATCTTCACACATAACCTTCACGACGGTTGTCATGGTGACTCATCAGTAAAACAAACAAAAAGTTAAAAGAGAAATCATAATTTCTAAATGTAGATCTACCCATCCATATGATTATACATTAATTGTCAATACCATGTAATACATGACTCAGCTACCAGCTGATTCTCCCATTTAATTTTAGCATTGAAATTCAAATAATTACTATCCATCATTTAATATTAACATGATTAAACTTATTTGGTGAATTATTAATAGTATATATCAATTGTTTTAAATATAAAAAAGCTACCAGCTGATTCTCCCATTTCATTTTTTATTGAAATTACTATCTATCATTTAATATTAACATGATTAAAATTATTTGGTGAATTATTAATAGTCTATATCAATTTTTTTTAAAAATGAAAAATGATTTTTTAAATATAAAAATGTTTAGTTTTTTAACACATAAAACATAAAGTACTTTAAAATTAAAATCTTATTTAATTTTTTTTTTTCTCCCTTTTGGAGGTAAAATCTTGTACGTACCTCGGGAGTAAGAATCACTTGCGCCCTCGCGATAATTAACTCCCACGGCTCCACCTCGGGAGTGAACGTCATGGTTCCCTCGGCTTCGCCTCAGGAACCAACTTTATCACTCAGGGTGCAATCACTTACTTTACTCCCTTGGTGCGTAAATAATTATATTATTCTGTATGTATAATAATTATACTATTCTGTCAAAATTGTTTCTGCTCCCGAGCATACTGAAGGGAACGGAAACGATCTCCGATTTCAAAAATTCCAAGACAGAAATTAAGGACATTTTTGGTTCCGTGTCTGTCTGTTGGTCTGTAGGCCCCTCTGTCTGTCGGACTGTCTCTACACTTTCGCGAACTAACATCAGAAAAAACTACACGTCAGATGTTAATGAAATTTGTATGGTAGGTCATAATTAGCTAATTCTTGGTCTCATATAAGTTTCAACTTTTTCCACTCATTTGCTATTCTTCCACATGCGCACAAACATACTTCTATTTCCACCTATTACTCGGACAGTGGGAGACTTGGCTAAACCTATGATCTCACTACTTTTTACGCGAGACTTGGCTTATTTTTTTACACCAGTGTTTTTGTTCGGATACTTTTATTTCCACCTATACCTTCAAAAGTACTTATCTGATTTGAATGAAACTGTTATAGGTTATTGATAGTAACCCGCAGATAGCCCTAGATGGATTTTAACCGTCTACCCTTTTTAATTTTTTCTACATTGATACTTTAAATTATCTAAAACATCAAAACAATTATAGCAGATTAAAACAATGGGGAAAAACAAACAAATTAGACAATAATGTCTTGTAAAAGCATAAAATCAATAAAGTAATTGATAGGATGTAAAGCTATGTGCCACACCAATTGAAAGTCTATTTAAAAAAAAAGAATAAAAGTCATAGAACTCTCGAAATTAGAGACATGACAATTTTTATTTCTTTAGAACGATTACACAGCTTCCGTTACCTGATGTAAACTCGGAAGCAAAAAATATAAAACTAATACATAACGAAGGATGAAAAAGTAAAAATAAATATATTTTTAAAGGTCGAATTGACATATATTTCGTAATCAACCGTTTATATCCAAAAGTTCGAAAACATTTATTGCAGAGACTTCGCATAACAAAAAAGACATGAAGTTGTTAGTTACANAGGATAAAATAGTATTAAAGAGTTTCTTCATTATTATCATTTTAGCTGTGAATGTATAAATTGCCTGCCAATTAATGTGCCACATAGCTTCCTCGAATTTTATCACGTACTTTATAAATGGAATACTTTTTAATCCCTTGTCTAATTTATTTGTTTCCTTTATTAAAAAAAGAAGAAAATTGTTTCTGCAACCAAGCTTACCGAAGGTAACGAAAACTATCTCCGATTTCAAAATTCCAAGACAGAAATCAGGGAACATTTTTGGTTGAGTGCTTGTCTGTCGGTCTGTAGGTCCCTCTGTCTGTCGGTTTGGCGCTCAATTTTTGTGAACTAACATTTCTTAAAAGCTACACGTCCGATTTTAATGAAATTTGTATGGTAGGTCGTATTTAGCTAATTCTTGGTTCCATATAAGTTTGAACCTTCTCCACTCATTTACTATTCTTCCACATGCGCACAAACATACTTTTAATTTCACCTATACCTTCAAAAGTACTTATCTGATTTGTATGAAACTTTTGTAGTTTATTGAAAGTAGTCCGCCGATAGCCCAAAATTAATTTGAACTGTCTGCGCTCTTTAACTTTTGCTAAATTGATACTTTAATTCATGTAAAATATAAAAACAATTTTGACAGAAAAAAAAAACGGGGGAAACAATTAAACCAATTAGACAATAATGGCTTGTAAGCGCTGTTATAGGTTATAGATAGTAACCCGCAGATAGCCCTAGATGGATTTTAACCGTCTACTCTCTTTAATTTTTGCTAAATTGATACTTTAAATTATCTAAAACATCAAAACAATTTTAACTGATAAAATCAATGGGGTAAAACAAACAAATTAGACAATAATGGCTTGTAAAAGCTAAAAGCATATAATCAATAAAGTAAGTGATGCTATGTGCCACACCAATTGGCTGTCTATTTTTTTAAAGAATAAAAGTCTTTTAGAATTTTCGAAATTAGAGAGTTAACATTTTGCAGTTTTTGTTAAACAATTACCCAGCTTCCGTTACATCGGAAGTAAACATTTTAAAAATAATACATAATAAAGGCTCAAAAAAAGTGAAATCAGTACATTTTTAAAGTCTAATTTAAATATATTTCGTAATCAAACGTTTATATCCAAAAGTTTGAAAACATTTATTGCAGAGACTTCGCATAACAAAAAAGACATGAAGTTGTTAGTTACATGCCTTATCTCTAGCAGAAAATAATGTACAATATGGAGGCAAGATAGCGTAGTAAGGGGAACTAAGCCCCAACCATAATATGAATAGACTGCCCGACTTCCTGTCTAAGTTCAAGCCCTCTTATGCTTTGACTAGCAGGCACATAGTTTCACGTACCTCAGTTTTATTAACAGGAAATGCAAAGCTTACCACCAACTGGCTGTGGAATTCCGGGCATACTTTGTGCTATGAATGATACAATTCTTGTTTCGTTTATTGGGTTAAAAAAGTTGGGTAAATATTTATAAAGATAAGGTCATAAACATACAAATTATAGAAAAAAGTCTACCAAATGTAGTCCATAGCTTCCTCGCGTCCTATTCCGTATATACTGTAATGATTCAATGATTTAACAGACAAATTGACAGATTTATTTAATTTTCCCCCTTATTGACCTTTTAATCATCAAAATTGTTGTCATCAAATCGAAACTAACGGAAGCATGTAATCGTTCTGAAAAACAAAAAATAAATAAATCTAGGTCTCTGATGTCAAAAATATCAAGAAAGAAATCTGTTTCAGACATCAGGGAACATTTTTGGTTCCGTGTCTGTCTGTCGGTTTGTCAATCAATTTTTGCGAAGCATCATATCTTAAATACTACTCGTCCGATTATTGAAATTTGGAGGGTAAGTCATAATTCGCCCGTTATTGGTCCCATATTCGCTTTAACTCACGCAAAAAATGACATGAAAAATTGGACAAATATCGTGTCAAGAAGTTAGCATGTAATAGGAAGTCGTTAGGGTTTCATTTATACAATATTTTGACGATAGGCGGGCTGAAGTATATCATGCCAGGAAGTTGGAATATAGAAGGAGGTAGACTGGTATTCACTTTAATTCATTGTAGTACTATATTTCGGCGATAGAAGTTTGATTAAAAATTATATCAGAGCTCATAGCGGACTAGATGGTAATCAAAATGGACCAATGTTTCATAACTTCGATAAGATTCAACTACTTAATCGATTAGTCTAACCTAAAATGGTTTTCTTCATTTCATGGGAAAGCATTAAACAAAATTAGCAAAATGATGACAAATTTACTATTATCTATAAACAAGTATACTGCTTAAGGGGCCTAACGTTTAGTCAATCTAAATAAAACGCTTGCAGAAGAAATAACAAATTTTATAAAAAAAACAATTAAGTAAATTGGCACTGCAGATAATAACATATATTTTGATTAGATCATAAAAGGAGGGAGTGGAAAATAAAAAGTAACAACGTAGCACTGAATAAACTACAAATCAAGGGGGGGGGGATCAGAGGGGGGGGATTTCTATTCATTCTTTTCCTTTTTTCATCCACTCTATTCACTCCATTCCATTCTATTCCATTCTACTCACTCCATTCCATTCTATTCCACTCTATTCACTCCATTCCATTCTATTCCACTCTATTCACTCCATTCCATACTATTCCAAGTCTATTCATCTTTAAACTTGTTCCAAAGTATTCCACTGTAACGTTTTTACCTTTATAACAAGATTATCATATTATTTTTCTTCTTCTTTCTTTTTTTCAGAGTCTTAACCACTGAAACAATCTTTAGAAAGAAAAAAAAAACCTAGAATTACCTGAATATGACATCAGAAAAGTTTTTCTTACAAGGGTTTATTTTCTTAGATTTGGTTTTCTTTTTTATGATTTAAATGTGACAGTTTTTGGCCTTTGCTTAATTTACCCATTTATATTCGTTCCTCTAGTGAAAGGTTGATCCTAAGAAGTAGAACGGAGTTTTTATAAAAGACATCTTATTCTTCGAGAAATTGTGAAATTGTTCAACGGAGAAAAAAGGGTTTTTTTTTGGCAATAGCAAAGACACTAACAAAATATCATATAGAAGAAAGGACCTTTTAAATGGTTTCGATTTGATAGTTTTATTTGTTTTTCTTTATTGTAATAATAATTATTACTACGTTTTTATTAGCATGCATCCTTGTTAGTTTGTTTGTTTGTCCAGTACAAATCTAGCAATCGATTTTTAACTAACTTCCCGAATAGCTGGACATTTGAAACTTTTAGAGTAGCTCAGAACATGATGACAATGCATTATTTTAATACTTTTTGCCATATTTCAGCAGAATTTAATTTGTTTTCATCAAATTCTTCTTTATGGAAGGTTAGTTCATAAAAAAATCCGCAAGTTATTTTATTTTATGTTATTGTGTGTTTTGTAATTATCCTTATTTACGATTTTCATTTTGACAGTCTTCAAATTTATTATTTATGACAGAAAATTAAAAAAAATGTAGTTTATGAAAAGTTCATTTCATCTTGCTATTTTATTATTATTATTATTTGTTTTTCTTTTATAATGTTAATCATGATCTATCTCATAGAAATGATTAAACGAGTATTAAAATAAAACTTTTTCCTAATACTCTCACTACGAAATAAACAAAATAAGAATTAAAAAATACTCTGCCAATTGGTGTGGCACATAGCTTCCTCGCGTTCTATTTTGTATATTTTATTGATTGTTTCATGTCTTAACTGTTCATTAAACTTACTATTGCCTCACTCACTCATCTCCTACTACTATTGCCTCACCTTTACTCATAAAAAGTTTATGTTCTTTTGTCCTGACGTTTTTTTGGAATAAATATCCCTTTGTCTTAATAGTTAGTTAGACGAAGAAATTCCTTATGAGGGGTATAGAAATTTAGGGTCTGTAGCTAATTAAATTGTTGTCACATGCGCACATTTTTTTCATTTTTATTTTCTTTTTGTTATATAACCTACCGAAGTTTGCGAAAGCCATGTTACCGATTTGGAGAAGGTTTCAGACATTAGAGAACATTTTCGCTCCCATGCCTTAGCTTACCCATAATTGGTTCAAGGGCAAAGGACACTAGCCAAGTTTCATTTTGCATCCGAGTTTGCCGAAGGTAACGAAAGCTATGTAATTGTTTCGAAAAACGAAAATTTGTTAGGTATACAAGCTCAAAAATTTCTAAAAAGAAATCTGTTTCGGACATCAGGGAACATTTTTGGTTCTGTATCTGTCTGTCGGTCTGTCACTCAATTTTTACGAACCAACATCTTAAAAACTACTCATATGATATTATTGAAATTTGAATGGTAGGTCATAATTTAGAAAAAAGTCACAGCAATTCTACAGCGAAATATAACCTATATTAGATAACAAGTATTCATCCATTTAATTTGGAAAAGGAAGAATTGAAAATAAATTAATAATTTGTTGCCATTTGGCAACAGAAGCTTATAGTGCTCGTCTCTACACATAATCTCTTTCTGCTATAAAAAAAAACCTCTATTGCGATAATAGGATTTTGTGCAACATATTGAAAGACCATGGAAAAATGTGGAGGGCCAAATAAGATTCTGCCACACCTAAAAAAAAATTAGAAGAACGAGAGACTTTCTCTTCATAACTGTCGCCTACATAAATAACAAAACTGGAAATTAAATATACGCTGAACTATGCTAAAATTTTAGTATTAGCAACTAAAATAAATATTTATATTTGCAGAAGTGGATCTTGGGACTCTTTCTTGAAAGCCCCGAATTGATTTCCTCAGTTTCCGGAAGGAGGGAACATCTCTCAATCGTGGGACATAAAACAGTAGATATGTTTTTTCTTTTCACAATTAAAAAGTTGACCTTTTTTATATGCACACAGACGAAAGAGAAACTGGGCCAAACGAAATAAAAAAACTAACTAAATAATCGAAAGTTATAAAAGACAAAGGAAACAATAATACCAAGAGAATCAAACACTTTTACTAGAGAGTAAAAAGAGAACAATAATTAAGCGTAGTATGAATCTCGTGTCGTACATACTCCCGTGTTTATATCAGGAGAATTCAGTTGTTAGTTGCGAAATTCACTTTGAAAATACACAGGGGAAATGAAATAATAACAGAAATAACATAATAGCAACATCCCGGAACTCTCTTGGCCTGTTTTATAATGAAAAACAGATAGTATAAAAATATGCCATACTTATACCTACGTGACTCTTTTATAACAAGATACAAACCAGGACAAAGACAAAACTAAAATATAATTTATCAATTTGTTGCCCCGTGTACCAAAACAAATCAGAAGATGGTAATTTTGTTATAATATGATAAGCATTAATCTGCGGTATATTGTAAGTTCAATTTAACTCAGGGTAAACGAACTTAGAGATTTACGCTTAAAGAATAAACGTTAAATGATTTTCTGAGTTTACATTACAACTGTTAACTCACTAAACAGAATTATGATATGGCACAGTCTTTAGCTTTTTCTAGGTTTAATAAGGTCGTTCGAACAAGGAACAAGTTATACATATTATATTATTTGTAAAGAAACAATTTTGTAGCTCTGCCCCTCTTACTTATATATGTCATGTGACAATAACGGATTTAAATCGTAATATCGTCTTAAAATGTTAAATTTGTCGATTTATTAGAGAACCTAAGGATTTAGCCTTCCCGAGAAAGGTAATAAAGAATCATCGAGTTCCTTTAGACCTGTTGCACAGTTCAAGGCGAATGATTTCGACATGGTTTTGCATCTTATCATTAAAAATACATATGTATAAATCCTTTTTCAAATGTCTAGTCAAAGTCAGCTATTCTTAAAAATAATTTTCTATACATATTAAACCAAGTTTACCTTTTAATGTAGATTGAAAGGAAAATAATTAATACTT
>KZ651886.1:97920-108295 GCA_001010745.2 Gerris buenoi
AACCAACTCAAACCACCTCTAACTACCTTAAACCAACTCAAACCACCTCTAACTACCTTAAACCAACTCAAACCACCTCTAACTACCTTAAACCAACTCATACCACCTCTAACCACCTCAAACCACCTCTAACTACCTTAAACCACCTCAAACCACCTCTAACTACCTCTAACCACCTCAAACCACCTCTAACTACCTTAAACCACCTCTAACCTCCTCTAACCACCTAAAACCACCTGCAACCACCTCAAACTACCTCTAACCAACTCCAACCACCTCTAACCACCTGCAACCGTCTCAAACCACTTCTAACCACCTCATACTACCTCTAACCAACTCCAACCACCTGCAACCATCTCAAACCACCTTAAACCATCTCTAACCACCTCAAAACACCTCTAACTACCTCAAACCACCTCTAAACAACTCCAACCACCTCTAACCACCTTAAACCACCTCAAACCCCCTCTAACCATTTTAAACCACCACCAATAACCATCTCAAACTACCTCTAAAATATTTTAAACCACTTTAAACCATCTTTAACCAGCTAATAATAATCTAAATAATTTAGACAAAAGTTTATGATCCAAAGGACCAGCAACAATGTACTTTATACACTGAAGAAATAAATAAAATTGAAATAGCCACATTAGTTCTGAGCTTCATTTCCCGACTTAATCCAAATCCCATTTTCAATTCACAATACAAATCGTAGTGAGTCCTGGGACAATTTACTTGTAAAGTTCAAATCAGATTTAAATATCCGAGATTTAAATTACTGTTGCGAGAGTTTAATGGTCGTTCTTTTCTATTAATCTTTCCTTCTTTCGATTGGTAATTCATTCATTTTGACACGAGGAGAAACTTACTAATTTAGCTTCAAGAGAGGTTACTTTTACACGGTCAAAGAAAACTTGCGTTGAATGGAATAATTCGAATTGATTACTAATTTAGCGACTGAGTGATTGCCAGCTAATACTACATACACAGATAATAATAAACAAACCAGTGGACAATGTAATCTTCCTTATCCTGAGTACAATATTAGTTAGTTGGCCCAAAATAAAGTTGATGTTAGTTTGTCCCTTGATAAGTAATCACTTTGATTTGGAATAATATTTGAATAACTACAGTCTGAGCCAAACGAGAGTTAGTGCGTTAACAGCACGGGAAATCAAGTGACACACAGATTGGCCAACCTCTAAGGGAAAAAATAAAGCCACTACATTCACCTTCTTATATGGTTATCCAAAGGGCAAATCTTGAGCTCTCATTGGCTCCCCAACCCATTTGGTAGTTTTTCCAGCGCTGTCAACCCACTAACTCTCGTTTGGCACCGACTGTAGCCTATATCAAGGGACTAACTAACATCAACTTTATTTTCGGTTTACTAACTAATTTTGTATTCAGAATCTTGAAAATGACACTTTCAACTATAATTGGCGGGAAATGGCCGCTCTGTTCCGGTTGTCCACCGGTTTGTTTTTTCCAAATGCCTATTACCAAGCTATGTTCTGTAGAAGAACTTAGCCGATCATATATTCTTAAAAGGAAAACAAGATTAACTTTCACACAATATTCTAGCTTTATGTTAGACACTTTTTTCCTCCTTTTTATCTCCTTGACTAAGAGTAATTAAAATATTTCATGTAAATACATAAAAAAAATAGACTACCAATTGGTGTGGCACATAGCTTCCTCACATCCTAATTGTGGCACATAGCTTCCTCACATCCTAATTGTGGCACATAGCTTCCTCACATCCTATGTGTGGCACATAGCTTCCTCACATCCTATGTGTGGCACATAGCTTCCTCACATCCTATGTGTGGCACATAGCTTCCTCACATCCTATGTGTGGCACATAGCTTCCTCACATCCTATGTGTGGCACATAGCTTCCTCACATCCTATCCACGTAATTGATTGATTTTATGCTTTTATAAACCTTTATTGTCTAACCGATTTCATTGTTTCCTCAGTCTTTTTAATCTGTCAAAATTGGTTTGATTTTTTACACGAATTAAAGTATCAATTTAGCAAAAGTTAAAGAGCGTAGACGGTTCAAATTAATCTGGGGCTAATGGCGGGTTACTTTCGATAAACTATAAAAGTTTCATTCAAATCAGATAAGTACTTTAGAAGCTATAGGAGTAAATAAATGTATGTTTGGTTGGAAGTTGAAGAAAAACAAAAACAGAAAGTTGAAACTTATATGGAAACAACAATGGGTTAATTATGATCTACCACCCAAATTAAAATTGAACGTGCAGTTTTTAAGATATGTTGGTTGTTGGGACAGACAGACAGACACGGAACCAAAAATGTTCCCTGATGTCTGAAACGGATTTCTGTCTTGGAATTTAAGAAATCGGAGACCTAAAAATGTTTCGTGCTTCAGAACGATCACATAGCTTCCGTTACCTTCGGTAAGCTCGGAAGCATATAAATAAGAAGATTCAAATATAAAAAAAAAGTTCATCGAGTTTAACAATAAACGGAGACCTTGAAAAAATCGTTTCGAATCTGATAAGATTGTCATCTGGCCTATGAGGTCAGGGCAAGACCGAGAGATGAAAAAGGGATCGGTACAGGTGTTTGTAAAGGGAGAGTCCCTTATCAGGACAGAGGACGGTGTAATAGAAAGGGCTGAGTAACGCACAGTGAAAGGTAAACTCAGGGAAAGAGAAGCGACATCGTGTGACAATAACCTGATAGCGGAGTAACAACACAATCAGGGCACACAATGAAACTCGCCCGGGGAAACACAGGCCAGTAACACAGTCAAGTCAAACTTCCCTCTCTACTTGCCTCCAGTCACTTGACAAAATTACACAAAACCAAAACCTAAATCGATTTAAAATCGTACTAAAAAAATATTTATTTACTCACTGTTTTGCTGCAGTGTAGCATTACTTAACTTTTTCTTAGATTAGAAAGTACTATTTCGCTGATTTGTCATTAAAATATTAAAAACAGGCAGAAAAGTAATTGAAACTTTCAGGGAAATATTTCTCTGTCTAGGCAGGAAAAATTCCGTCTTTACATCTGTTTTTATTTGTGTTTAGTTTTATTTTAATTTGTGTTATTTTAATTTAATTTTATACTTTTTTTTATTGCAAAGCAATGTTATATTATTATTATATTTTGGTTAGCAAGTACCTAACAATCGGAAGAAGGTGTACAGAATATTCGTTATTAGACTGTTACTCCCCTAATAAAAACAGAAGTGTGATATTCTTTTTTCCCAAAGTACATTGAATTAAACATCCCTTTGTCTTAATAGTTATTTAGTCAAAGTCAGGTGTGCAATGCTTGCAATATTGAGCTGAGCGTGCATTTTAATCATATTTATTTTATTTTTTTCCCCTGTTTTACCAATAGAATGACCCCTCATAAATGAAAATATGTACATGGCAAAAGTTACATACAACATACAACAATAACTGTACTCTTAAAGAGCTTTCCAACGACATGCATCTTGAAGGTCATATACTATTTTAACTTTTGTACCCCGTACCCCTGTGTACCAATTTAGATCATTTCAGATTTATACCTTTCTGTGGTTGGTCACTATGACCGTGCCGAATTTTGTGCGGATCGGCTCAGCCGTTCAGGAGAAAACTTTTGTACTTAGTACCCCGTACCCTTGTGTACCGATTTGGACCATTTCAAATGTATACCTTCCAATGGTTGTTTACTATGACCGTGCCAAATTTTGTGCAGATCGGTTCAGCCGTTCAGGAGGAGTATGCATCAGAAAAAATGCAAAGTGTGGTACAAGAGCTTCGCTTCGCTCAGCTCAAAAATACCATTTTTAAAAACTGGTCTCTTTTTTTCATTTTTTGGTTATGCAATGTGCAAAATTTTGAGAAGATTGAAAGACGGGAAGTGGTTCAAAATTGGGGTAATAGCTGTGCAATGAAACTTACAAAGCAAAGTAATATAAGACCAGTAAAAACATATAGGAGAGAGAGAGAAACAATCTAAAGAAGTTCCCAACAAGGCAGCAAAGGGAACATAATATGTTTCCTTTGCTGCCTTGTTGGGTACTTAAATATTATCTACCTCGTGTATCATTATTTCCTGCCTCGGCTGTCAATCAGGTATGTTAAACTGCCGAGGCAAAGCATCGGCTTAAATTGTATAGCCTGTCCTCGCCTCCGGGTTGCGGTGGCTAACTTAATCACTTGTCAGTAAAATTCCATTTTGCTACCTAGTTACATAATTGTAATTTATGTTTCAAGCATTAAGTGCAATGTTGCGAACAACGTTCTAACTTATTGTTAAAATAATAAATGAGCGCACAAAATCATCTAAGTTCAGAATCAAAATTTCTTTTCGGAATGTGATTAATTAAACGGATTTCCTTTTAAATAAAAAGAGTTATGACAGAGTTTCGCTGTTACACGATGACAGAATAGAAAACAATTCCCCGGTGGGACCTGCGACAGAATGAACTTGGGTCTTATTATAATAAACTCCTCGGTGGAACCAACCTGGGGGTGGTGCTCCTTGTCTGATTAATTCTAAGGCTTCAAGTGGGGGCGGAGTCCGGGGGTGGAAGTCTATCTCCATACCGTGCCCTGATGAAGCTCCCCTGGTAATTACAGATGAAAGGAATAAAAGCCCAAGGAGGCAGTGAGAGAGAATTAGGCAGGTAAAGTACAGAGCGGGTTCAATTCTCCAGTCTACGTCTCTAAGGTAACAGCCCCCTCCACCCCCCCCCCAGGACCCTTAATACTCCCTTAAGACTTAAACCTGACTTTTAAATTACAAAAAAATGAAAATTAATACCTGAGTAAAATTAATTAAACCCGGAATATTTACAAGGTGTCATTTTTTTTACGACTAATGAAATTAGTATGCTGGAACATTAATCACAACCGGAATTGTCATGACAATTCCGGTTGTGATCAATGTTACAGCACATATAGGGATAGAAAAAATGCATTTTCTATCCCTATATGTCTAACTATAGACAACTATTAACGTATCCTTGCTATTATCATTACAGAAGTAAATTGGCTCCAAGTTTCTTATAATGTATTACTACTTTTGAAGTGGAACACCTGTAAAAAATCTCGATATCGTTTACTTATCTACTCATACAGCTGTCTTACCTTCCTTCCAATATTTCTACGTATTGTGTGCAATACATGAGGTAATTATAACCAGAAATTAAAACAATTTCAAACTAAAATGTAAAAAAAATATACTTTTTTTAATTAATTAAAAAAGCCAAAATTTGACTGATTATTTAGGCAATTATTAGCCATTATGGAAACAATGAATGTAAGTTAACGTGTACAATCAAAGTGATACAGGAGAACTAAAGGAGAGAGCATGTTGACGAAAAACAGTGATTTCGTCCTTTGAACTGATAAGCTCAAAGCTTTTTCAATGCCACTCACACTTTGAACCACAGGTAACAAACAAGCAAACAACTTCCAAATCAACTGGTCCTTTCCAGTCAAGTCCAAAGGTCGTCTTGACACACATATCTAAGATTGCCAATAGTTTTAATCCCACTATCATTTCCTAAGTTCTTCTTATTTTTGAATTTTACAGGTCAACTTCAAAAGTTGAGTATATGTTATAACTCGGGAGGACAGAATAAATTTCTGTCTCGCAAAAAACGGCATGAAAAATGTAAAGCTTTAAATTAACGTGCCAAGAAGTTAGAATTCAATAGGAGATAGATTGGTTTTTTTACTTGTATTCATTTATTACGTTTCCATGATAGTCGAGGAAGTAGTGTCCCTAAAAGTGTCTGACTACCATCAAGCTAGAATTATTGTGTACAATTTAATACTTTATTACCCTTTAAGGATAAATATGTGGCCGGCTAAGTTCGTCTGTGGGACATAGCTTGGCAATAGACATTTGAAAAAAACAAACCGGTAAACAGCAGCCATTTCCCGCCAATTATAGTGGACAGTGTTAAATTCATGATCCTGAGTACAAAATTAGTCAGTAGACCAAAAATCAAGTTGATGTTACTTTGTCACTTGTCAGGTTAGTTATTCAAATACTACTCCCAATCAAAGTGATTAGTTATCGAATGAGAAACTAACATCAACTTAATCACTAACTAATTTTGTATCTAGGATCACAAAAATCATATTGCCCTCCTATAATTGGCGGGACATGGCTGCTCTCGAAATGCCTATAGCCAAACTATGTCCCGCAGACGAACTTAACCGACAGCATATTTTACCTCAAGCAGGAAGAAAAAGTGAACTTTCCTCCCTTGTTTACAGGGAGGGAAGTTACTCACTGCACCCGGTCGAGTTAAACAGGGAGTAATTAAAAATAAGGGAATCATGAACTTTCATGATTCCCTCCAGTGTTGCCTTAGATAAAGCACACGTAAATAAGCTTGGTGCTAATACACATTTCATTTACTAGCTTTTGTATCATGTCTAAATCTGTAATGTCATCTTCACACTTGGCATGTAACCTCCTTTTGGATTATTGTTTCAAAATTTCACACCTTTTATCAAGTATTTCGCAAAACCCATCTAATATATAAATTAGACAAATGTGTAGTACTGTTATTCTCCACTTTATGGAAAAACATTGATATGTGATAGTATGTGGATTCAATGTCCAAAAAAAAATTTATAATATAATGTTTTTTCGTACTATGGAGAACATGAATGTTTTGAAAAAAGGCTTTTTGGGCCGAATCAAGATCGTTTTTATATCGGAGAGCCCTTATTTGGGCACTGCAATTCAAAGTTGATACTACACAAGCCTTGAAAGTTATTTAGGAACATTCCGATGAAATGTTTCTTATTAATAAAACAGCTTTCATGCAGAATTGGACAGTGACGCCTGTATTAAAATAAAACTTAAAAGCAAGCAGTGTAATAAGAACTAAATATTGACATTAAATACATAATAGGTTTGTTCCAACAACATTTCAAACTAGTTTCAAACTATATAAATACGCACAACAGTATAAATACGCCGTTCTTCTCTCCAGTCGTCAGTTCATCTTGTGATTGCTTCGAGTCAACACCACGATGCACCACACCCCTGAAGATGCTTCCAGTATTGGAAGCGAAATGTCGGACTTCATCCCCTTCGAGACGCGGATTCCACCGGAAAACCAAGCTGTTTATTACGAGTCTACCCGCGGAAGCCTACGCACCAAGTTAGTTTCAAACTGTACGACGCATGCGTATTAGCGAAAAACAATCAATTGTGGTCCGTTGCGCATGTGTCGGACAGTTCCAAACCAGTTTGAAGTGTGGTTGGAACTAACCTAATATGTAGACTAAAAGAATTTAAAGGTGATAAACTAAATAAGGTGTTTTTATTCTACAATAGACTAAAAGATAATAATATTTAGTAGTAAACAATAAAATAAATAATAATACGTCGTAAGAATATTAAATTAGATTTAATGAAGGGTAATGTAAAGTTTCGATCTGAGACGAAACGAAAAAACCTAGTTTTTAGTGTTTTTATTATTATTACCAGGAGATGGGAAATAAATTTCTCTATTTTCTGACGTAAGGAAAGAAGGTTAGTGATGAGAGCAATAAAACTTGGACCATTATACTAAAAGTTAACGTAACACGTAGATAAATAATAAATCTCTCTTTTTAAGAAAGAATTTTATAACTCGTTATTTTTAACTGTTAAGTGAACTTAATAGTTTGTTACGACCGTAAGAAGTTTTTTTAGGAGAGTAAAGCACTGAAGTAAGAAAGTTGACGCAGGTTCTGACCGGGGAAATTATCCTGAGAGTACCTGAAGGAATGTGAAGAAAAGCAAGGAAAGAAGAAAAAGAGAAAAAACTTTGCACGCTTTCCTACGAGGTAAGGAAAGCATAATTGAGGCATATCAACAGGTGGTTTTAGAACTTGTAAACTATGCAACAAGACTCGCCGCTAAGTCTCTTCTGTCAGGTTTGGACACAACCTTCAAACGTATCATTAACAGTTCTAAATAAAACAAGATAGGCAATAAAAATTGAATGATTTAGTTCAATAATAATAATTATTTCAAGGCAAAACTAGTAAGGGATTATGTGTTGAAATAAAAAAAAGTCTCTTCACGTAAAAAATATTTAATTCAGAGCAGCTTTCAGCCACTATTAGGCCATCATTAGTGCCGAAAATGGAAACAACTTTAGTTTAAAAATGGGAAGACGGGAGTGCAGTGAGTCGTGAGTCAAACCAGCCTAGTGACCAGTACAAGACTAAATTAGTGACTAAATTTAATTTACCTAAAATCACTTAAGTAAAATAATAATCTCTAGAATGCTGAGGTATTAATTTGTAAAAAAATAAACTCAGGATTTATGCTTATGGTCTATTGTCCTTAAGGTCTATTACTCATAGACTCAAATTCTCTCGAGTTTTTGTTTATTGTTTATATTGTTTATATGTTTCAAAGATGTGAATTATGTATTGGAATAAGTGATAAAGAGATATAAATGCCTGGAATCTGGAGTAAAAAGCTTGAAAATTACCCAAGTGGGTTGAAATTTAGTATTTCATGAAGCTTATTTGGAATGTGAATTTTTGAACTATATTGAGTATACGATAGACCATAAGGAGAAATCCTGAGTTTCTTTTTCTCAAATATACTGATAGAGGGTAAAAAAAAAACCCTATACTGATAGAGGGTAAAAAACCCTTTATCAGTATATTTGAGAAAAAGAAACTCAGGATTTCTCCTTATGGTCTACCGTGTACTCAATATAGTTCAAAAATTCACATTCCAAATAAGCTTCATCAAATACTAAATTTCAACCCATTTGGGTAATTTTCAAGCTTTTTACACCTGATTCCAAGCATTTATATCTCTTTATCACTTATTCCACTACATAATTCACATCTTTGAAATATACAAACAATAAACAAAAAACTCGAGAGTATTTGAGTCTATGAGTAATAGACCTTAAGGACAATAGAACCATAAGCATAAATCCTGAGTTTATTTTTTACAAATAATGTGAAGGATTAAAAAACCAGTGAGGAACATGGCTACCTCGAGCACTTTAATGATTTTATGCTTTTACAGCCTATTATTGCCAAATTTATTTAATTTATTCCCTCGTTTTTTAAATCTGCATAAATCAAATATTTTTATGTGGGCTGTAGGTGCTATGTGGAGTTTAAATACTGATTTAAAACTTATATATTATCTTAATTATACATAAACAATCAATTAATCTATCTTATATATGAATTTCTAAATGTTAGCGGTCTTTTTTTAACCTGGAGAAAAGCATTTTAATGGTGTAAGTGGGTTGAAAAGAAATTTATAATTAATAATTTTATCACATATAATTAAACATAACCCTTGCTTCAGACTGTATATAACATTTGTTGAAACTAATCTTTTTAGTAATTATGATAAATCTAAAAATTAAGAGAGAAAAAAAAAATAGCGTAGAATAGTGTTAGACTGCTTGGGAGACTAAGGCAGTCTAAGGTAAGAGGCCCATGTGACACAGAATGGGCCTCGGAGTGAATTATAGGCCCCCCGTGTAAAGACACTGGGGCCCAACGCTAATAGAACCCTAGAAACTCTCCACATCCAGGATCCTCTGAAATTCCTTTTAGATATATATAATAAATTATACGGGAGGGGGAAAACAAGCTCCTGTCTTCATCACTCACCAGCGAGAAAGTACCTCAGTGCTTTGGGGATCCAAGAAAAAACAGACTGGAAATCTTTATGGACATAGTACAACACTGAGAGGTTTTATAAAGTATTAAAATACTTCTACGCCTTGCCAAATAGTTTAGATAACAAAAAAAAGCCAGCTATGTTACCTACTTTTTATCTATATTCTATCACAAAACAAATAATTTTTTGTAACATTTGGTACATGTATATTTGTACCAGAGTAATATCATATTATATTATACGCTATACTCTACACCAGTGTTAATCTTCGTTGGGTTATGGCATACATGGGGAAAATATAGTGGCTTTGATCCCCCCAGTGTCCACTACGTGGTACACAGAGCACAGTATTAATACTGTGTATAATGAATGTATCACTACTTTGTCTATTATAAGTATATTATTGTGTACTATGTATCATTAACTTGGTGCGTAGGCTTCCGTGGGTAGACCCGTAATAAACTGCTTGGTTTTCCGGTGGAATCCGCGTCTCGAAGGGGATGAAGTCCGACATTTCGCTTCCACTACTAGAAGCATCTTCAGGGGTGTTGTGCATCGTGTTTTCGAAGAAAACACGGCATCAGGACCATCTTCAACGCAAACATGACCACCAGGAGCCTTCTAGAGTCACTTAAGGACCACCTTCATCTCAAGACTTGCGGTGTATACCAGATCCCATGCAGCTGCGGCAAGAACTACATCGGGCAAACCGGAAGATT
>KZ651886.1:150070-168317 GCA_001010745.2 Gerris buenoi
TATATATATATATATATATTTAAAAAAAGTTGGGAATGTAAGGTTTATTTATAAAATAAAAACAAATCCGAAAAAGAAGAGTTATACTTTCATGTTAAAAAGATGTAACTTAGTGAAGAAAATTTAGCACTGTCATAAAATTGAACAGTTTTTTTTCAGATTCTATTAATACATTTTTTAGGAAAAACAATATCATTAAGGTAACGACTGCTAGTTAATGTTTTACACTAATTTTATATTTTTATTATAAAAAAACAAAAAATTACATGTTTAATGACAAGCACGTTTCTTTGTAGTTAAATTCGTGGAATGTATTTTAGTCTAAAAATGAAAAATTTTCGTAGAATTCTGTATAAAAAAAAAAGTTTCGTAGAATTTCAAGAATTAATATGCTGCAGTCTTATTTTAATTAATATTATCTTATTAAAAACAAAATATTAACATTACTATTATGCTTTTCCAACCCGACGTGTGACATAGTTTTGTCCTGACCTCTAAGCTGTTCCAAACCAAGCTGGAACAGTTTACTGTACGGTCCAAACGATCCTCTGACAATAGGTTTGTTCCAACCAAACAGTGTAACGTCTGCGGGATCGCCACGGGCATGGGCAATTGATAAAAGCCGTTCCAACCCTACTTGTGACAGTGTTTCGTACCGTCCTCTAAATTTTTCCAACCCGGGCAGGGATCGTTTGAGAACCTTTTACTGCACGGTCCCAACGATCCTACGAAAGTTCCAAGTACTGGTTTGTATGACATGCGCAGTCAGGGCCTACTTAATAAATGGACCCAGTGGGCCCCGGCCCAGGGGCGCAGAGGTTTTGGGGCGCACGAAGTTAGACCCAACAAAATCTATTTTTTCAGGAACTAGATAATTCCCGGGAAAACCACTTATATCGTCAGATTTGCTATGACTACATTTTAACATTTTTTTAATTCTAGTAGGGATGTGTGATGGACCACTTTATGTGTGAATAAATATACAATTAAATCATTTTCAAGACGTTTCGACCCTTTAATTTAAGGTCATCCTCAGTCATAGTTTATTTCGTAAATAATCACAACTGATAATTAATACAGAATCACGTCTTAATTAAATGTATCCTAAAACACGGAATTATATTGAGTAAAAATCAAAACTCATAACTATACAAAATTAAATTACGTTTTTTTACTTACATACATTTTTTTTTTAATCAAAATCGTTAAAAACCGTTTTCGAGAAACAATTTTATTTCAAATTATTTCAGAGTTTTTGGGGGGTAACGACCCTAAATTTTAAGCTAAAATTAATTTTTCGCCTCGGGTATGATTCTTCTAAACATGTATGCCAAATTTCGACAAAATCGGCCCAGTAGTTTAGGCTCCAGACGTCGACGTACAAACATATTTTAAAAACCACTTTTTGGACTCAGGAGACCTCAAAACGTGTAAATCCATTAAAATCAAATGTTCTCTTTATATGAGACAATACTAAACTATACAATTTTATGGCCCTTTTCATTGGGCAGATTTTGAAGATAACATATAATTAATAAATTTACTATTAATGAAAAAATCGGTTCGAGACAACTCCGACAAACATTCTGATATACGAGTACCTAACACTTAGCCCAGTATTTTTTATTTACTAGTTTTGGTTACAATTAATTATTTTTGAATATTTTATCAAAATGTATCATAAGAATAACTTTTCCTCTGCGCGGTGAATCCGTCCGCGTTTTAATCTATCTTCTTAGGAACTAGATTTTTCCTGGGAAAACGACTTATGTCTTTAGATTCGAATTTAAATGGACTAAATTTTAGAATTTTTTAATAAAAAATGTCGGAATCGTTTTCGAGAAATAATTTTTTCCCCCCGTTTTTCAGGGCTAAAATTATTTTCTCGATTTAGCTTCGGGGTATGATTAGTCTGAACATGTTCTCAAATTCAAAATAAAAATTATATCTATATATAGTTACTAAATATAGTTATTAGTCTATAATATGTATTATTATTGTATAAAAGCATCTATTAAAAGAAAACTACTAAAGAACTAAAATTCCTACCAACTTGTATAATGTATAAAAATCACTTTGTATAAATGAGTCTTAAATAGCTGAGTCGCGCGCAAGCTTCTGCTTTTGCGGCCAGCTAAACAATTTTAATGTATCTTCTGAAATTGTAATTGTAAACTAGTTTTAACATTTTTATGTATTGATACCATTGTTAATTTGTTCTAATAAATAAATAAATAAANTAGATTTACTTGATGTTTATACGATGGATTTCTGGTCCAAAACCTGTTCTAACCTGACATGATTTTATTACAGTACAATGTTAGCGCATGCGTGTAAAACCTGTCCTAAACGATTCTCGAACGATCAGCGTGGGACGATTCAAAAGACAGTATAAATTGGCGGGTTGGAACAAAACCTTATATTTTCCATTGATAGGCTCAAACATTGACTCAATCATTAGGTTTGTTCCAACCACACTTCAAACTGGTTTGGAACTGTCTGACGCATGCGCAACGGACCTCAATTGATCGTTTTTCGCTAATGCGCATGCGTCGTACAGTTTGAAACTTGTTTGAAGTGTTGTTGGAACAAACCTATTGACACTCAAACATTGACAGCTCGTCAACACATAGAGTCTCAAGATATATTAAGGGGCCCACACACTTACAGTTTAACTAAAGATAATGATCTGACAGTCCACGGAGCTTGGCCACACACTCGTCAGTTTTTCTTAAGATGACGGACTGCAGTCGGAGGTGAACTGTAGGTGTGTGGAGGGTAGAGGCGAGGATCGGATGGAAGGAGAGACGACAGTCCGTGGACTGTCAGGCCTGTGCCTTATCATCTTTATTTTGTTTATTTCCCTCTGTCGGACTGCAGTTAAAAATCGTCAGATCTCGACCTGCAGGCGCTCATCGCACAGTGTGTGGCGCATACAGGCACAGATCTATAGTTTTTTTATATTGCCTGCAGGCGGTGGACTGATAATGTGTGGTGGTCTGAGATTTTGGCCTTACGATAATCGTATAAGATAATGGCCTGCAGTTAAACTGTAAGTGAGTGGGCCCCTTTATTTGTCGATTAATTAAAAAATTATATAAAATAATAATAATAAACTTAAAGTTATTCAATGTGAAGTTGTAATTATACTACAAAGTTTTAATTATAAAGCATCTTTGCTGATAAAGAAAAACAACTTTATTTTAAAATAAGCTTGATTTTTTAAAATAATAATAATCATCTAAGTAGGGAGTACTTGGGTACTTAACAAGTACTTCATTTTTTTAATAATTTCATCAGAGGCTACTTAAAACATTTTATTGATTGATTGTTAAGACTCGTGAAGGGCTTGCGAAGGGTTCTTCATTCAAGGCTCAAGGGAAAGAAAAATTTTTCATGAAAGGATTATAAATAAAGTATAACTAGGAGAAAGTATAAAGTTTTGATTTAACTTATACAACAGACCAATTTGTTAGCTCAATTTAAACATTTCTTATTATCGACCAGAACTTAAAACTGCTCTTCAGATAGAGAATTCTTAATTTTACACAAATATTCTATTTAATTTTTTCATCTCTATTATTTTTCAACTCAAATCAAATACTTCAATAGCCATACTCAAATAAATACTTGTAATCAATACTTCAATAGCCATACTCAAATCAAATACTTCAATAGCCAATACTCAAATCAAATACTTCTAATCAGTACTTTAATAGCCATACTCAAATCAAATACTTCAATAGCCATACTCAAATCAAATACTTCAATAGCCATACTCAAATCAAATACTTCAATAGCCATACTCAAATCAAATACTTCTAACCAATACTTTAATAGCCATTCTCAATAGCCATACTCAAATCAAATACTTCTAACCAATACTTTAATAGCCATTCTCAATAGCCATACTCAAATCAAATACTTCTAATCAATACTTTAATAGCCATACTCAAATCAAATACTTCTAATCAATACTTTAATAGCCATACTCAAATCAAATACTTCTAATCAATACTTTAATAGCCATACTCAAATCAAATACTTCTAATCAATACTTTAATAGCCATACTCAAATCAAATACTTCTAATCAATACTTTAATAGCCATACTCAAATCAAATACTTCTAATCAATACTTTAATAGCCATACTCAAATCAAATACTTCTAATCAATACTTTAATAGCCATACTCAAATCAAATACTTCTAATCAATACTTTAATAGCCATACTCAAATCAAATACTTCTAATCAATACTTTAATAGCCATACTCAAATCAAATACTTCTAATCAATACTTTAATAGCCATACTCAAATCAAATACTTCTAATCAATACTTTAATAGCCATACTCAAATCAAATACTTCTAATCAATACTTTAATAGCCATACTCAAATCAAATACTTCTAATCAATACTTTAATAGCCATACTCAAATCAAATACTTCTAATCAATACTTTAATAGCCATACTCAAATCAAATACTTCTAATCAATACTTTAATAGCCATACTCAAATCAAATACTTCTAATCAATACTTTAATAGCCATACTCAAATCAAATACTTCTAATCAATACTTTAATAGCCATACTCAAATCAAATACTTCTAATCAATACTTTAATAGCCATACTCAAATCAAATACTTCTAATCAATACTTTAATAGCCATACTCAAATCAAATACTTCTAATCAATACTTTAATAGCCATACTCAAATCAAATACTTCTAATCAATACTTTAATAGCCATACTCAAATCAAATACTTCTAATCAATACTTTAATAGCCATACTCAAATCAAATACTTCTAATCAATACTTTAATAGCCATACTCAAATCAAATACTTCTAATCAATACTTTAATAGCCATACTCAAATCAAATACTTCTAATCAATACTTTAATAGCCATACTCAAATCAAATACTTCTAATCAATACTTTAATAGCCATACTCAAATCAAATACTTCTAATCAATACTTTAATAGCCATACTCAAATCAAATACTTCTAATCAATACTTTAATAGCCATACTCAAATCAAATACTTCTAATCAATACTTTAATAGCCATACTCAAATCAAATACTTCTAATCAATACTTTAATAGCCATACTCAAATCAAATACTTCTAATCAATACTTTAATAGCCATACTCAAATCAAATACTTCTAATCAATACTTTAATAGCCATACTCAAATCAAATACTTCTAATCAATACTTTAATAGCCATACTCAAATCAAATACTTCTAATCAATACTTTAATAGCCATACTCAAATCAAATACTTCTAATCAATACTTTAATAGCCATACTCAAATCAAATACTTCTAATCAATACTTTAATAGCCATACTCAAATCAAATACTTCTAATCAATACTTTAATAGCCATACTCAAATCAAATACTTCTAATCAATACTTTAATAGCCATACTCAAATCAAATACTTCTAATCAATACTTTAATAGCCATACTCAAATCAAATACTTCTAATCAATACTTTAATAGCCATACTCAAATCAAATACTTCTAATCAATACTTTAATAGCCATACTCAAATCAAATACTTCTAATCAATACTTTAATAGCCATACTCAAATCAAATACTTCTAATCAATACTTTAATAGCCATACTCAAATCAAATACTTCTAATCAATACTTTAATAGCCATACTCAAATCAAATACTTCTAATCAATACTTTAATAGCCATACTCAAATCAAATACTTCTAATCAATACTTTAATAGCCATACTCAAATCAAATACTTCTAATCAATACTTTAATAGCCATACTCAAATCAAATACTTCTAATCAATACTTTAATAGCCATACTCAAATCAAATACTTCTAATCAATACTTTAATAGCCATACTCAAATCAAATACTTCTAATCAATACTTTAATAGCCATACTCAAATCAAATACTTCTAATCAATACTTTAATAGCCATACTCAAATCAAATACTTCTAATCAATACTTTAATAGCCATACTCAAATCAAATACTTCTAATCAATACTTTAATAGCCATACTCAAATCAAATACTTCTAATCAATACTTTAATAGCCATACTCAAATCAAATACTTCTAATCAATACTTTAATAGCCATACTCAAATCAAATACTTCTAATCAATACTTTAATAGCCATACTCAAATCAAATACTTCTAATCAATACTTTAATAGCCATACTCAAATCAAATACTTCTAATCAATACTTTAATAGCCATACTCAAATCAAATACTTCTAATCAATACTTTAATAGCCATACTCAAATCAAATACTTCTAATCAATACTTTAATAGCCATACTCAAATCAAATACTTCTAATCAATACTTTAATAGCCATACTCAAATCAAATACTTCTAATCAATACTTTAATAGCCATACTCAAATCAAATACTTCTAATCAATACTTTAATAGCCATACTCAAATCAAATACTTCTAATCAATACTTTAATAGCCATACTCAAATCAAATACTTCTAATCAATACTTTAATAGCCATACTCAAATCAAATACTTCTAATCAATACTTTAATAGCCATACTCAAATCAAATACTTCTAATCAATACTTTAATAGCCATACTCAAATCAAATACTTCTAATCAATACTTTAATAGCCATACTCAAATCAAATACTTCTAATCAATACTTTAATAGCCATACTCAAATCAAATACTTCTAATCAATACTTTAATAGCCATACTCAAATCAAATACTTCTAATCAATACTTTAATAGCCATACTCAAATCAAATACTTCTAATCAATACTTTAATAGCCATACTCAAATCAAATACTTCTAATCAATACTTTAATAGCCATACTCAAATCAAATACTTCTAATCAATACTTTAATAGCCATACTCAAATCAAATACTTCTAATCAATACTTTAATAGCCATACTCAAATCAAATACTTCTAATCAATACTTTAATAGCCATACTCAAATCAAATACTTCTAATCAATACTTTAATAGCCATACTCAAATCAAATACTTCTAATCAATACTTTAATAGCCATACTCAAATCAAATACTTCTAATCAATACTTTAATAGCCATACTCAAATCAAATACTTCTAATCAATACTTTAATAGCCATACTCAAATCAAATACTTCTAATCAATACTTTAATAGCCATACTCAAATCAAATACTTCTAATCAATACTTTAATAGCCATACTCAAATCAAATACTTCTAATCAATACTTTAATAGCCATACTCAAATCAAATACTTCTAATCAATACTTTAATAGCCATACTCAAATCAAATACTTCTAATCAATACTTTAATAGCCATACTCAAATCAAATACTTCTAATCAATACTTTAATAGCCATACTCAAATCAAATACTTCTAATCAATACTTTAATAGCCATACTCAAATCAAATACTTCTAATCAATACTTTAATAGCCATACTCAAATCAAATACTTCTAATCAATACTTTAATAGCCATACTCAAATCAAATACTTCTAATCAATACTTTAATAGCCATACTCAAATCAAATACTTCTAATCAATACTTTAATAGCCATACTCAAATCAAATACTTCTAATCAATACTTTAATAGCCATACTCAAATCAAATACTTCTAATCAATACTTTAATAGCCATACTCAAATCAAATACTTCTAATCAATACTTTAATAGCCATACTCAAATCAAATACTTCTAATCAATACTTTAATAGCCATACTCAAATCAAATACTTCTAATCAATACTTTAATAGCCATACTCAAATCAAATACTTCTAATCAATACTTTAATAGCCATACTCAAATCAAATACTTCTAATCAATACTTTAATAGCCATACTCAAATCAAATACTTCTAATCAATACTTTAATAGCCATACTCAAATCAAATACTTCTAATCAATACTTTAATAGCCATACTCAAATCAAATACTTCTAATCAATACTTTAATAGCCATACTCAAATCAAATACTTCTAATCAATACTTTAATAGCCATACTCAAATCAAATACTTCTAATCAATACTTTAATAGCCATACTCAAATCAAATACTTCTAATCAATACTTTAATAGCCATACTCAAATCAAATACTTCTNGCTTTTAACCTGTCGAGTCATTGAGTTAAAAAAAACTGCTATTAGTTACGAAACAGGCAACGCTGATTTTTTTAAGATTAATAAGTTGGCTCTACTGTTACTTTCCACCACGATTTCTACTTTCCGCTACGATTTCTACTTTCCGCCACGATTTTCATGACTAGGCTGTAATGGGATGCTTTCCTCCCTATAAACTAGGGTGGAAAGTTAATGTTTCCTTCCTTCTGGAGGAACAATTTATTTTTATTTCATAATTCCTAACTCTCTCAACAAAAAAACGTTTGAGGTGTCGGGAAATTATTTTATTTATTTTATAGTTAGAAGCGTATTTCGTTTTTCTTAATTGCTTGTTTAAAAAAAAAAAACATTTGCGAAGGATCATTCAATTACAATAAATTCACTTTTTATGTTGTAATAGATTTGATCGAAAGACAATAGCAGGTTCTTTTTTTTATTTAAATCCTTTATATTAACTTCACTTTTGTGCCTGGGTGCCAGGGGGAGTGGGTGNCGTACTCAAGTTCGGAGAAATATTATTACCTAAAAACACTCGTGTGTAAAAAAAGCAATATACAGAGAAACGCTCTTAAATATAGTTATAGGAAGTTTAGATATAACAAGAGGCCGATAAGTTTTCATTTATAGTACAATATTTTGACGATAGGCGGGGCTGAAGTTTCAATACACGACAAAATGTGACGTTCTTAAATATCGTGCCAGGAGTTTAGAATATAATAGGATGTAGATTGGTTTTCACTTGTATTCATTGTAGTATGTACTATATTTCAGCGTTGGAAGTTTTTAAATTTGACATAAAATGATATCAGAGCTTTTAGCAGACCAAATGGTAATCAAAATGGATTAATACTTAATAATTTCACACCTAAGGTCCCCTTACACGATCGAACTTACTTGACAAACTTGGCTAGTCAAGCCAGCTTGACAAGTAAGTTGGACCGTGTGTGGGTGAAGTTTGAGAGTTTGATGACTTGATGTGGTGTAGTCTGGGCATCAAACTTACTTGACAAACTTTTGATCAAACTTCTTGTCAAACTAGTTGTGACTGTAAGGTCAATTGTCAAACTAGTTGTGACTGTAAGGTCAATTGTCAAACTAGTTGTGACTGTAAGGTCAATTGTCAAACTAGTTGTGACTGTAAGGTCAATTGTCAAACTAGTTGTGACTGTAAGGTCAATTGTCAAACTAGTTGTGACTGTAAGGTCAATTGTCAAACTAGTTGTGACTGTAAGGTCAATTGTCAAACTAGTTGTGACTGTAAGGTCAATTGTCAAACTAGTTGTGACTGTAAGGTCAATTGTCAAACTAGTTGTGACTGTAAGGTCAATTGTCAAACTAGTTGTGACTGTAAGGTCAATTGTCAAACTAGTTGTGACTGTAAGGTCAATTGTCAAACTAGTTGTGACTGTAAGGTCAATTGTCAAACTAGTTGTGACTGTAAGGTCAATTGTCAAACTAGTTGTGACTGTAAGGTCAATTGTCAAACTAGTTGTGACTGTAAGGTCAATTGTCAAACTAGTTGTGACTGTAAGGTCAATTGTCAAACTAGTTGTGACTGTAAGGTCAATTGTCAAACTAGTTGTGACTGTAAGGTCAATTGTCAAACTAGTTGTGACTGTAAGGTCAATTGTCAAACTAGTTGTGACTGTAAGGTCAATTGTCAAACTAGTTGTGACTGTAAGGTCAATTGTCAAACTAGTTGTGACTGTAAGGTCAATTGTCAAACTAGTTGTGACTGTAAGGTCAATTGTCAAACTAGTTGTGACTGTAAGGTCAATTGTCAAACTAGTTGTGACTGTAAGGTCAATTGTCAAACTAGTTGTGACTGTAAGGTCAATTGTCAAACTAGTTGTGACTGTAAGGTCAATTGTCAAACTAGTTGTGACTGTAAGGTCAATTGTCAAACTAGTTGTGACTGTAAGGTCAATTGTCAAACTAGTTGTGACTGTAAGGTCAATTGTCAAACTAGTTGTGACTGTAAGGTCAATTGTCAAACTAGTTGTGACTGTAAGGTCAATTGTCAAACTAGTTGTGACTGTAAGGTCAATTGTCAAACTAGTTGTGACTGTAAGGTCAATTGTCAAACTAGTTGTGACTGTAAGGTCAATTGTCAAACTAGTTGTGACTGTAAGGTCAATTGTCAAACTAGTTGTGACTGTAAGGTCAATTGTCAAACTAGTTGTGACTGTAAGGTCAATTGTCAAACTAGTTGTGACTGTAAGGTCAATTGTCAAACTAGTTGTGACTGTAAGGTCAATTGTCAAACTAGTTGTGACTGTAAGGTCAATTGTCAAACTAGTTGTGACTGTAAGGTCAATTGTCAAACTAGTTGTGACTGTAAGGTCAATTGTCAAACTAGTTGTGACTGTAAGGTCAATTGTCAAACTAGTTGTGACTGTAAGGTCAATTGTCAAACTAGTTGTGACTGTAAGGTCAATTGTCAAACTAGTTGTGACTGTAAGGTCAATTGTCAAACTAGTTGTGACTGTAAGGTCAATTGTCAAACTAGTTGTGACTGTAAGGTCAATTGTCAAACTAGTTGTGACTGTAAGGTCAATTGTCAAACTAGTTGTGACTGTAAGGTCAATTGTCAAACTAGTTGTGACTGTAAGGTCAATTGTCAAACTAGTTGTGACTGTAAGGTCAATTGTCAAACTAGTTGTGACTGTAAGGTCAATTGTCAAACTAGTTGTGACTGTAAGGTCAATTGTCAAACTAGTTGTGACTGTAAGGTCAATTGTCAAACTAGTTGTGACTGTAAGGTCAATTGTCAAACTAGTTGTGACTGTAAGGTCAATTGTCAAACTAGTTGTGACTGTAAGGTCAATTGTCAAACTAGTTGTGACTGTAAGGTCAATTGTCAAACTAGTTGTGACTGTAAGGTCAATTGTCAAACTAGTTGTGACTGTAAGGTCAATTGTCAAACTAGTTGTGACTGTAAGGTCAATTGTCAAACTAGTTGTGACTGTAAGGTCAATTGTCAAACTAGTTGTGACTGTAAGGTCAATTGTCAAACTAGTTGTGACTGTAAGGTCAATTGTCAAACTAGTTGTGACTGTAAGGTCAATTGTCAAACTAGTTGTGACTGTAAGGTCAATTGTCAAACTAGTTGTGACTGTAAGGTCAATTGTCAAACTAGTTGTGACTGTAAGGTCAATTGTCAAACTAGTTGTGACTGTAAGGTCAATTGTCAAACTAGTTGTGACTGTAAGGTCAATTGTCAAACTAGTTGTGACTGTAAGGTCAATTGTCAAACTAGTTGTGACTGTAAGGTCAATTGTCAAACTAGTTGTGACTGTAAGGTCAATTGTCANTGTTACGTATGTTTTTTTGTATACTTATTTTATCTTATATTAAAAATTCTATAACTGCAAGTATGAAATATAATAAACGTAAAATACGTAAACCGTCGCTTACACGAATATATTTAGAAACGATACATTACCGTTGACACGCGTCTAATTCTATTTCAGACCGTGGCAAGTGACGAGTTAAGCAAGTCATCTTAACTTTATTTACAAATAAATCCAGCAGAGGGAGTTGTAAACGTCTATTGATCGGCTCCGGGAGCTTGTTAATGTCTGTTCATTGTGATTGGCAGTAAAGTCAATTGCTGAACCTGACGGCTGCGAGGATTTGGCTGAGTGACGCTAAGTGGCAGATAGAAGAAATCCCTTCGTACTCACCAGACTAAGCCTTATTGGCTCTTCCAGAAAATATAAAGTAGGCTGCAGCAAATTCGACACCAGTTAACAGAGAACGTCCATCTCAACTCTCCGCCATTAAAATATATAAACACTAGGCGTTAGGCCCGCGGTAACGAGCAGAATAATAAATATGGTTGAGAAAAAGAGCTGAGAGATAATTAGTTATAATTAAAATAGATATTTAAAGAGATATTTACTGTTTAAATAGTAAGTTTTATGCAGTTATAATTAAAATTAAAACATTTAAATAGGAAGTTTTGTGCTCCGATATTCGTTATATAGGTATGGCGCAATTGGTTAAGTATCTGGCTTTCACCCAGGAGCCCCGGGTTCGATCCCAGCTTATGGCGCATCAATTTTTAACGTTATAAATCATTTAGAGGTGAGTTGTCGTCGTCGGGACACTACTCGATTATATAAAAAATATTTACAGAAAGGCTAAACACAAAAAAAAAATCAATCCGAAATAACTCAGATAAACCTTCTCATAATACGAGATTAAAATTACTCAACCCAGTGTTTTCCCTTTATTAGTTTTCGAGTTTTCCTTGGTACATTTATTTATTAATGAACATTTTATTCAAATTAATCATAAAAATAACTTCTCTTCGGCGGGGAATCGAACCTGGCCTCTCTCCGTCCACGTTTAATGCTATATAATGAAACTCATACTATATTTATATTTATACCTGACTCGGCGACCATTCATCCAGTTCTTCGTCAAGAAGAAGAATTTAATTTAAATAAAAATAAGCTTCCAGCTTATATGAAAGCAGCTTTCCATGCCTATATGAAAAAATAAAAAAAATAAAAAAAATCATTGCAAAATGCTAAATATGTAAATGAATTTAGCCCGAAATTAGAAAAAAATATATAATTTTTGTAATGAGCCAATTTTTTGTTTTAATTTCGATAATGCAAAATGTGAGCAGGAATAGAAAAAAATAAGTTGTATTTAATTTTATTTTTCAGTAAAAAACCAACCATAAAAAAAAATTATCCTACGCTAAAGAAAAAACATTTCGCTGTCTAAATTCAAATTAAATTTAACATAAAAAGGAATAAATAAGTCTTAAGTTTTAAATTAAAAGCTAATGTAATATAATTAATTAAATTGACTTTTTTTAAATTTATGGATAATTCAATTAGTTTTTTTATTTTTTTTTATTATTTTTTTATTTTTTTTTCAATTTCTTCCTCCATCTTTTTTAGCTTTAATTAATTTTTATAAATTGAATGAAGGAGATTTACTTGAAAAAGCTAATAGGTTCGAAAATTTTAATTTTGAAGTTCTCTATATCTTAGATAACCAAAATGAAATATATGGGATTATTTTTGAAAAGAGGTTGTCTTTGAATAGGGTGCGGGATTTTTATGTGACATTTTTCTGTGAGAGAGTCATGAAGTATTTTGTTGGGTCTGCTAGGGGGGGGGATTGCCAGCACGTCTAAAGGTGATATCTGAGGCAGAGTTAGATGGCGTGGAAATGGATTACTCAGGACTCAGAAAAGTGAATGGATTCAGGCAGGAATAAGGCTTTCTACGGTCAGTTAGGCTACAGCCAAGGATTTCTCAGCCAAAGAAACATTAATCCAAAAAAAAAAAAAGAATTTTTTTCCCTCCAAAATCCGATGTTAGGGAAAAAACTTTTTCGAGAACACTGGAATCCTGGAAAATAAACTCGGAAGAGAGGGGGGCAAAAAAGTTTTTAGTTTATCGTAAAATAAAGCCTCACACACAAAAAAAAGTAAAAAGTAGGCACCGCAGACTTAATCACAACTTTTAAAAAAAGAAAAATACGAGTAGTTTTAAAAACAGCAAGCTTTGTAAAACGAAAAAAAAAAATCTCTTTTTTTGAAGAAAAAAACTTGATGATTCTCTTTTTGATAATGAAGGATAAAAAACTAGTAAACAGGATGGTCTGAATCCTATGAGATACCTGAAATCGATACCACCTGGAAATTCTTCAAGTCAATTCTTGTTCTTGTTTTTAACTTTCTTCAAATTACAAGCCGGTAAATCCTCTTATTATAAATCGATTATCCCACATCATAAAATATTGATAGATAATTCCATCCCTAGACGCCTGTTTCTATAAAACTTTGGAAATAGTTATTTACGCAACAAGGGAGAGAAGTATGTTCCTGCTCGAGGTTAAGTTTTAATGAAATGAAAACTTCATTAGCTCCCGAGGCCTTTGGCCGAGGGAGATAACTGTAGTATTAGCTCCCGAGGCCTTTGGCCGAGGGAGATAACTGTAGTATTAGCTCTCGAGGCTTGCCGAGGGAGATAACTGTAGTATTAGCTCTCGAGGCTTGCCGAGGGAGATAACTGTAGTATTAGCTCCCGAGGCTTGCCGAGGGAGATAACTGTAGTATTAGCTCTCGAGGCTTGCCGAGAGAGATAATCCCGAGAGTAGAAATACTTCGATCCATGTTGCGTATTAAATTTTATCTACGACTAGTGCACCATGGGTAATAGCTATTAAGTTTGTAGGTATAAAAGTTTTACCTACAAATTCACATAATTTGAACACCACTGATATTTAGTTACTTGATTTATTAAAATAACAATTTTTATACTAAATATATACGTTTTTAATTTAATTACGTTTAGTTTGTTTTTAATTTAAAGACTTTGAATGATAACCTAAAGTAACCTTCCCGAAAATTTAGTAAACAAAACAGCTAAAAAAACATTGCTACCAACATAATACTTGAAATTTACTTTAAAAAAATACCTTTTAAGTTGGCATGATTGTTTTTTTACTCCCAACTGTTATTAGCAGTGTTAAGTACACTTACAATGCAAGTCGTGGATAAAGTTATTATTTAACAAATAAGTCCGGTGAATGAATCAATAATATTATCAAAGTATACAAGTCCACGAAGTTTATTCTCACAAGAAATAATTTAAAAAAAAATGACATACTATGGAATGGTAGAGAACACGTAAAGGTGCGTAAACGATTCAATTCATTGCTCCATTTGATTGAGAGGACACACTATCTATCTAATTGTACGTCTCTAAACGACTAAGACAAATCATATGGGAGGTAGCGTAGCCGTGTGGATAAAACCACGTCTGCTCAGCCATCACTGAATCATGAGTGGAACGAGATGGGGTTCGATTCCTCGCCGTGACACTCTGATTTATATGGCTCACTATTGATCACATCATACTCGCTTGGGCGGTACAATGTACAAATGTATGATGTGTGAAGTGGCTGCAACTCTCTACCGCGGGGCGTACAAAGAGCCTAAGTAAGGGCCTAATTGCAAGGTTCGAACAAGTGGTTCGTCCTACCCGTTCTAGTAGGAAGTAATAGACTACTACTACTACAAGACAAATCATTCGACGGCGATTCAATCAAATTGAGTCGCTACTTGGAAAAAATACTCTGCCAATTAGTGTGGCTTTAATTATTTTCTGCTTTTACAGCTCATTATTCAAATTTATTACTAGTACCGAATTTGAATTTTTTCTAGGTCCCTAAGACGAAGGACGCGAAAAAGCTATGTGCCAACTAATTGCCACACTATTTGATATAATGTTATTAAACAATTAAATAAAGACAAATTTGATCTTGGACAAGTTACTTAAAGTAATAGTTTAAATCAAATTATAATTACTATTTACAAAGGGAGACAGTCAGAGAAAAATAGACTTCTGCGCCGGGAGGGGGAGGTCCGTGGTTCGAATCCCGGCGCAGAATTCTATTTTTCTCTGACTGTCTCCCTTTGTAAATAGTAATTATAAATTGATTTAAATTAAAATTTAAACGTTCCGTAGTATGAGTACTACCAAAAACTTAAAAATTGAATTTCTAATTGATTGTACTAAGTACAGGTACTAATTGAGTACTTTATAATTACAAGCGTATTTCTCGGTCTAGTTCTATTGTCGTTTCTTGACTTCTAAGACTTGTGGAAAAATTTGAAAAAGCTTAATTCGGGATTAGGTATCGATATTGTCAGGTGAAAGTATTCTTCTGTGTAGCTTAACTGGTTAGAGCACCCGCACACTGGAAATGAGGGGGAGGTCCGTGGTTCGAATCCCGGCGCAGAGGTCTATTTTTCTCTGACTGTCTCCCTTTGTAAATAGTAATTATAATTTGATTTAAATTAAAATTTAAACGTTCCGTAGTATGAGTACTACCAAAAACTTAAAAATTGAATTTCTAATTGATTGTACTAAGTACAGGTACTAATTGAGTACTTTATAATTACAAGCGTATTTCTCGGTCTAGTTCTATTGTCGTTTCTTGACTTCTAAGACTTGTGGAAAAATTTGAAAAAGCTTAATTCGGGATTAGGTATCGATATTGTCAGGTGAAAGTATTCTTCTGTGTAGCTTAACTGGTTAGAGCACCCGCACACTGGAAATGAGGGGGAGGTCCGTGGTTCGAATCCCGGCGCAGAGGTCTATTTTTCTCTGACTGTCTCCCTTTGTAAATAGTAATTATAATTTGATTTAAATTAAAATTTAAACGTTCCGTAGTATGAGTACTACCAAAAACTTAAAAATTGAATTTCTAATTGATTGTACTAAGTACAGGTACTAATTGAGTACTTTATAATTACAAGCGTATTTCTCGGTCTAGTTCTATTGTCGTTTCTTGACTTCTAAGACTTGTGGAAAAATTTGAAAAAGCTTAATTCGGGATTAGGTATCGATATTGTCAGGTGAAAGTATTCTTCTGTGTAGCTTAACTGGTTAGAGCACCCGCACACTGGAAATGAGGGGGAGGTCCGTGGTTCGAATCCCGGCGCAGAGGTCTATTTTTCTCTGACTGTCTCCCTTTGTAAATAGTAATTATAATTTGATTTAAATTAAAATTTAAACGTTCCGTAGTATGAGTACTACCAAAAAACTTAAAAATTGAATTTTTAAAGTAATAGTTTAAATTATAATAATTATAATGTACAAATTAACGTAGCGAAGGCAGCTTCTAGGTTAGGTTTCATTACCACTGTACCTAATAATTAAACTATTGAGTCATGATGACTCACTGTTAATGAATGGCATTCAGTAGAAGATGGCATTCTTGTATTAATGGCATAATCTGCAGAATGCCATTCATATCACAGTGAGAAATAAGGATGCGTACATTGGGATAGACTAGTGAAAAGGCTTCATTAATGAAACTCTTATGAGCCCACTGCCGCAGTGCACTAACAAGCGAATATTTCTCCTCCTCAGTTAAGGGTTTTTTTTTCTTAGAACAGTGTCTGTTAATTATTAACGCTAATTAGAGTTTAATGATACCTCATTGGATGATGATTGTACGAATGAATCCAAGCAAGGACCATGATCATTTTTTAATCATTTTAATTCTTACTAATTACATACATCCACGGAATATTTTGTCAAATAAAAAGAAATATGAAAATAAAGAAAGTATAATAATAAAATAAATCCTACCACGGGTATCCGCAAGCCGAGCGAATTTCCATTGGAAATTTGTAGTTTAATTGTTGAGCAGTTTAAACTTCTTTCAAACTACTACGATTATACAAATACTACAAATTTCCAATGGAAATTCGCACGGCTTGCGGATACCCGCGGTAGGATTTATTTTGGATTGAGGGCCCCAAAAAACATAAGAAGTGATACCTCATTTGAATTTTTGTATTTTTTTCAATCTTTGCTGACTCAATAGAAGGGATTAATTACGTCATAAATATTCCATTTTCAATAGGGATCATCGTCTCAATGAGCTTGATTTTTCGGTGCAATTTTCATTTCTATACGTCAATTCGTTCGAGCGCTATCGTGCTTACAAGAAATCCTCAATAAATTATTACTATTAGTATTGTCATTATTATTAAAAATATTATTCGAATCGCTATGGTAACTCATTTTTTGGATTGAGGAACCCAAAAAACATACGACATGATACCTCATTTGATATGTTGCATTTTTGTTAAATATTTGCTGACTCATTAGGAGGGGTTAATGACGTCATAAACATCCCATTTTCAGAGGGGATCCTCGTCTCAACGAGCTTGATTTTTCTGTGCAATTTTCATTTTGATACGTCAATTCGTTCGAGCGCTATCGTGCTTACAAGAAATCCGCTAGAAATACATATACCTATATATATATATATAGATATCCAATTAATTAATTATTTAACTAATTTTTTATTTTATTTTTTAAAATTTATTTAATCCATTCATTTGATAACTAAAGAATTAATTAAATTGAAAAATTAATTAATTAATTAATTAATTAAATTTAATTAGGCAATCTGACTCCATAAGATTCCGCTGGTATGTAAGGCCTTGATACTATAGTATTGTTAAGGTTAGTTATAGGTAAATTGTTTTGAATTTGAGGAGAAAAAGGGGGGTTGTCCAAAGAAGTTGTCGATAGTTTGACGTCATCTAGTTTAGGGGATTCTTCTACTGATTTATTATTATTATCCTC